>OMPJ01046691.1:0-15549 GCA_900312935.1 Carapus acus | reverse complement strand
ACCTCTCGACTATCAATAACGGACCGCTGCGAAATCAATGACTCAGAGTTGAACTTCCTGCATTCATATCAATCACGCCAAAGCGTTTAGTTCCACTCTGGATTGTTTACGTACTGTTGCCCGCGTCACGCTTCGTCACGGAACAAACATGAGCAATTTAAAAATTATTTTCAGCATATTTGGTAAGCATGAAACTTTCGATGCGTGGGTAAGTATGATACGTGTACTTCAAGCTGCGGCGAGAAACACACGTCGGAAGAAGTGACAGAAGCGCCAATGTAAAAGCAGAGTACCTGTAGCCGTTACGGCACTATTTTCTCGCGGAGACGAAAATATCGTAGCCTACACTTTTGCAGAAAAATGAAAGTAGCCTTGTTATGAACTATTTCTGACAACTGTATTATTCATTTATGTTTTAAGCCGTGTAATAAGCGCGATAATACCCTTGTCGTCGGTCATTGTTGCAGATAATCACCTTGAGGTGTCCCCCCCCCCGCTTCGTGTCGGGTGGTGGGGACACCTCTCGGTGATTATCAAGCAACAATGACCTCCGACGCGTACATTATCCCGTACATATGAGCCAAACAGCAGTGCAGAGTGCCCAGCCTTCTTGGATGTCCTCGAGGGGGTACAAGATCTTACCCCATCTGGGTACTCCATCATTCCACTGGGGGACTTCAATGCCCACGTGGGCAATGACAGCAGTGCCTAGAGGGGTGTGATTGGAGGAATGGCCTCCCTGATTGCAATTCGAGTGGTGTTTTGTTATTGGACTTCTGTGCTAGTCACAGTTGGTCAATTACAAGGAATCAGGAATCAGGAATCTTTTCTTGTTATTACAGCAATTGCATTGTGCAATGAAACTGGACTCCATGTTCCAACATAAGGGTGTCCATCAGTGCACTTGGCACCAGGATACCCTAGGCTGGAGGTCAATGATCCGTTTTGTCATCGTATCATCTGACCTTTGACAGCATGTCCTCAGACTCTCAGGTTAAGAGAGATGCTGAGGCTGGAAGTTGGACAGACCCGGCAGGCAAAAAAAGAATTGTGAGGGTCTGCTGGGAACGTCTGTCTGAGCCCTCCATCAGGGAGATCCTCAACTCCCACCTCCGGAGAGCTTCAAACATATCCCAATGGATGCTGGAGACATAGAGTTCAAGTGGACCATGTTTTCTTCCTCCATTGTTGAAGCAGCTGCCCAGAGCTGTAGCCATAAGGCCGAGGGTGCCTGTCGTGGTAGCAATCCCCAAACACAGTGGTGGAAATTGAAAGTAAGGGATATTGTCAAGTTGAGGAAGGTGGCATACCAGGCTCACCTGGCTTGTGGGTCTCCTGAGGCAGCTGACAGGTAATTGGAGGCCAAGCTTGTCACAGTCTGGGCTCTTGTGGAAGCAAAAACTTGGGTCTTGGAGGAGTTCGGTGAGGCCATGGAGGAGGACCATCGGTCGGCCTTGAGGAGGTTCTGGCAAACCGTCCGGTGCCCCAGGAAGGGAAAGCAGTGCCCTACCAATACTGTCTAGAGTGGAGGCAGGGAGCCGCTGACCTCAACTGAGGATGTGATTGGGCAGTGGCAGAACTACTTTAAGGATCTCCTCAATCCCAATGACATGTCTTCCACAGAGGGAGCAGAGGCTGGGGACCCAGAGGTGGATTCGTTCATCACCCAAGCTGAAGTCACCGAGGTGGTTACAAAGCTCCAGGGTGGCAAGACGCAAGGGGTGGATGAGATCCGCCCTGAGTACCTCAAGTCCCTTGATGTTGCAGGGCTGTCATGGCTGACACGCCTCTGCAACATCGCATGGCAGTCTGCAGCAGTGACCCTTGACTGGCAGACTCGGATGGTGGTCCTTCTATCCAAGAAGGGGGACCGGAGGGTGTGTTCCAATTACAGAGGGATCACACTCCTCAGCCTTCTCAGGCAAGTCTATTCCAGGGAGAGGAGAATCCGGCGGATAGTCCAGACCTCAGATCCAAGAGAAACAATGCAGTCTCCATCCTGGCCATGGAACACTGGACTACACTCTCTGCAGGATGCTTGAGGGATCATGGGAGTTTGCCCAACTAGTCCACACTGTGTGGTCTCTGTATGACCTGGGCAGGAGCTTGGTTCTCATTGCCGGCACTAAGTCACACCTGTTTCCAGTACATGTTGACATGTCTTTACCAGTCAATCTACGCCTCCACCCTCACCTATTGTCATGAACCGGTCATAACCGAAAGGAGCAGATCTCGGATCGATATGAGTTTCCTCTGCGGGGTGGCGGAAAGCACTCTACGAGATTGGGTGAGGAGTTCTGTCACCCGGTGGGAGCTCAAAGTAGAGCCGCTGCTCCACCACATCGAGAGGAGCCAGTTGAGGTGGCTGAGGCATCTTTTCCGGATGCCCCCGGACGCCTTCCCATAGAGGTGTTCCGGGCATGTCCCACTGGGAGGAGACCATAGGAAAAACCCAGGCCAAGATGGAGGGCCTATGTCTCCCAGCTGCCCTGGGAACACCTTGTTATGCTCCCAGAGGAGCTGGAGGAGGTAAAGGTGTAGGAGGAGAGGGAAGTCTGGCCTTCTCTTCAAGGCTGCTGCGCCCGCAACCCAGCCCCAGACAAGCGGTACTGGATGGATGGATGGATGGATGGATGACAAATATAATTATATATAAAACAAATATAATATAATATAATTACCTTCATTGAGCAGCTGTCTCGCTTGAAGAGATCCTTCACATAGTTGGCTCAATGAGGATCTCCTCAAACCCTCTGGACATTCCTCCCACCTCCTTGCTCAAAGCAAGTTATTATGTCTGTTCCCTGGTCACAGGTGTGGTGCCCTCTTACTTTAAGGAGGCAGCAGTCCAATCCCCCCTTAAAAAGCCCAACCTTGACCCCCTCCTCTCCACAAAAATTCAGACCCATCTCTCCCTTTAGCATCAGTGACAAATTTTAATCTGGTTTTCGGGAAAATCCCCACCAAGTCTGCACTCTTCAGAATGTCCAATGACATTTTGATGGCCTCCAACTCCGGCAAATGCTCTGTTCTAGTCCTGTTATAAGCGCAGCTTTTGATACGGTCAATCATGGCATCCTATTGGACAGACTAAGGAACTGGGTTGATGTGGCAGGATGTGCCCAAGAGTGGTTTACATCCTACCTCAATGAACATTGTTTCTCAGTGTCTGCTGGCCCTTTCAAATCTGACACTGTCCCTTTACACTGCGGTGTATCCCAGGGTTCTGTGCTTGCCCCTTTACTCTTTACTGTGTACATTCTGCCGCTTGGTCAGCTCATCAGAAATATTCCTGGTGTAGCTTGTCACTGTTACGTGGATGACATCCAGCTGCATTTTTCCTTTAGACCCAGGAATATGCAGTGTCTCAGCGTTTTGCTGGAGTGTTTGGCCGCCATCGCGGGCTGGGCAAACTCCTACAGTTAATTGCGGCTAAGACCGAGGTGCCAGTCATTGCCTCTGACAGCGTCACAGCCAGGGTAGTAGAACATCTGGGCCCCCTCAAAAAACAACGTCCGTCCTAGCTCAGGAACCTTGTTGTGCGTTTTGATCAGTGTATGCTCTTGGACACTCATGTGAAGTGTCTGTGTCGAAATTTATTCTTTCACGTAGGAAACATTGTCAAATTGTGTTCCATCATCTCGCACTTGGAGCTGGGGATGGCCATACATGCTTTTATTTCATCCAGGCTTGATTATTGTAACTCACTTTTCTCTTGCCTAAACCAAGCATCCATAAACCGTCTCCAACTGGTCCAAAATGCAGCCGCTAGATTAGTCACCAGGGGCCTCATTTATCAACCGTGCGTGCGCACGTAAAAGTGCGCAAGTAGTGCGTACGCACATTCTAAGACAAAGTATGACATTTACCAATTCGAACGTGTGCGTAGAAACGTGTGTAAACCTACGCATGCCTCTGACCATGCGTAAGCACAACATCCAGTGGTAGAACAGTGAAACTACAAATAGAGCCCATACAGAGTGTTGGGCGATCTCAAACTCCTCACCAGTTCCCGTTCCCTCTAATGAATGAATGAATGAATGAGGGAGGGAAGGAAGGAAAGACATTTTTCAATTGGAGGCAGATGCGTTGAATAATTGGTGTGACAAGGCATAAAAAGCAGCTGTGACAGAACCAGCTATAAACACTTGAAAAGGCACCATGGCCTGGCTGGCGCTGCTTGAGGATTTCGAGCACTGTGCGCTACTCAGGGAGCGCGTTTTCAGAGAGCGCGGAGATGTGTTTGCGGAGAACACAGAGTTCCTCCTCGGCAGCTACTGCTTCCCAAAACGTATACTGATGGATCTGTGCCGTGATCTACACCCTATGTTGAAGCGGGAGACAAAACGCTCCAAAGCTATCCTTGTGCACATTCAGGTTGTGTCCATCCTTGGATTATCCGCCACCGGGACGTTCCAACGAGAGATCGGAGACATATGCAGCATCTCACAGCCAACGGTCGCAAGAATCATGCCACCGGTGTTAGAGGCAATCATTTCTTCAGCCCCGGACTACATTCAATTCCCGTTCAAACATCACCAATAAATAGAAATCAAGCAGGGATTTCATGCCATCGCCGGCACCAACATCATAGGGCACCATCACATAATGAATCTAATAATAATGAATCATAATGAATCATAATGAATTTAATCATAATAGCCCCAGGTGCCTCATTTACTAACTGTGCTCAGAAAAGCTTCTATTTTCGATCGTGAGGACGAGCCGAAAGAACAAAAAAATCTGCAATTACTAAACGTGCGTAAGCCGGTCGCACGAACACACCTGCGCAATCGGCGATGATAACTGTCACCTGTGCGGGACTGCCGCGCTCGTGCACATTTGGGATCATTTGCATGAAGAAACCCCCTCAACTGACCATACAGTATATGGTAGGGACAATCCCCTTAGAAACACGCCACTGAATATTCTCCTACAAAACCGGCAACATGGAAAAAAAGGCGAAGAGGAAGAACTTTTCAGGCACAGATTCTTGACAGCGAAGTAGAGGACCACCAGCAACAATTGTTTGGGACGCTAAATTCAAATATGTCTTCAATGACCAAAACTGCAGCTTGGGAGAAGGTGGCAACAGCCGTAAACGCTATTGGGTCGCCCAAGAGTTTGGTGGCAAAGAAAAAAGAAAAAAAAAAGAAAAAAAAGGTTCGACATCAAGATCCCCGCTAAAAAGCGTGTTGCCGCCCACAGAAGAAAAAAACATATTGTCCAGGAGGCGCTAATCCTTGCAGCTGTTTCGCAAAATAAACAAATCATGTGTTCCTCCGGGCCACCGGGCACCAACGTTCAAAAGGGTCATACTGGAACCGCAAATTATTTGTGTATTCACAGAATTAAATCCTTTCCTGTTAACGTTGTTAAATTACGTTTAATCTAATAATTAAGATGTAACCCTAACCCTAACGTTACCTCACTTTTGTGACCTATAGGCTGGACTACAGTAATTCCTTATTCGCAGGCTGTAGCAACAAGACACTGAAGCCTCTCCACGTGGTCCAGAACGCTACAGCACGTATACTGACAGGAACTAAGAAAAGAGACCACATCTCCCCAGTGTTAGCTTCTCTTCACTGGCTACCAATAAAATCTAGAACAGAATTTAAAATCCTTCTGCTTGCTTATAAGGCGCTCAATAATCAGCCACCACCGTACCTTGAACAGCTGATCGTGCCTTATCATCCAACCAGAGCTCTTCGATCCGAAAGCATCGGGTTGTTAGTGGTCCCCAAAATCAGCAAGAGTAGAATAGGGGGCAGGGCCTTTAGTTATCAGGCTCCTGTCCTGTGGAACCATCTTCCTACTTCAGTCTGGAGGGTGGATACCCTCACTGCTTTTAAGAGTGGCCTTAAAACTTCCCTTTTCGATAAAGCCTATAGTTTGACAAAACTATGCGACTAGAAACAGATGACACACTGAGCTCTCCTCCCCCCCCTTCATCATCCTCAATCTCCTCTCCCTCTCCGCCTCACTTGCACCCATCAACCCTTTCCTGCATCCTTGTCTGGAAAATACATGTTACTAATTGGGCTACTTCCCCAAAGTGTTGTCTTGTGCTTTATTACCACAGAACACCACCAGTGATGATGGACCTCTGAACATCTGGGTCTTGCTCCGGCTGCTGCTGTGCATCCCTACACCTGTGCATCCCTACACCTGTGTCTGTCTCTCTCTGCCTCTCTATTTCTCTCTCCTTCCCTCTCTCTCCCAACCCAACCGGTCAGGGCATTTGACCGCCCACCTGTAGCCTGGCCTTCCCGTGGTTTCTTCCCTTGAGGGGAGGTTTCTCCTCGCCACTGTCGCTAATGGGGGATGTGTTGGGTGTCTGTGTGTCCATCCCATCGCCCCTGACTGTTTATATGCTGAGGAGCAGTACCTGCTCCATCCTGTAAAGCGGCTTGAGATAACTCCTGTTATGATTTGGCACTATACAAATTGAATTGAATTGAATTGCTTCGAAAGCAGCTTTCAAACTGACTGGGTACCTGACAAACTCTCAAACTGAAACCAAAAGAATACAGAGGTTTTGATCAAGAGTGATGTGTGAACAGGCAAGCCATCAGTGTATATATGTGGATGTTGAGAATGATAGCTTAAGCACTGCCTTTCTTTCATCGCGGGACTTTTCTGGCTTCTCTCACTGGCTTCTCTTTATACCCACTCCTCTTCTTAATCACGTCCTCGATCTTGTCCTAACGTACGGTATTGTAGTCGAGCACTTGTTAATTTTTACCTCAGAATCCTGCTCTATCAGATCACCTCTTAATATCCTTTGAATTCCCTCTTCCGGATTACACACCACTGAACAAAATTGTGATCACTAGATGTACATCGGACAATGTTGTTGGTAGATTTGAAGAGGCAATTCCATCTCTGCTTTGTCTCACTCCAATAAGGGAGTCCTTCACTAGTCTCAGTCCCTCTAGAATAGATCAGCTAGTTGAAAGAATTGCGAGCTCTCTGCAAATGACGCTTGACGCCATTGCTCCTCTAAAAAAGAAAAAGAAAAAACAAAAGAAACTGGCTCCATGGTATAACTCACAGACCCGTGACTCGATGAAAACCCTGTGAAGACTCGAGAGGATTTGGCGCTTCACTAAGTTAGATGAATGTCGTTTAGCCTGAAAACCCATAAAGGGGCCCTCTGTAATGCCAGAACCACCTACGACTCCTCATTAATATAGGAAAATAAACATGACCCAAGGTTCCTTGTCAGCACCATGGCCAAGCTGATTCGGAGTCATGAGTCTACCGACCCATGTATTCCTATAGATCTTAGCAGTGATGACTTCATGAGCTTCATCAACAATAAAATTTTAGCAATAAGAGGCAAAAATAATGATCTTTTCCCCTCAGGTACACAGAATATAACCTTAAGTCCAGGGCCCTCACAACTGCGTCCACTCCTAAGCCGCCTCTCTTCTACAATAAGAGCAAGCGTGGCAGTGGCATCTAGTTATGGCAGCTTCCGGTGGCATGCATAGATACCACGGCATCTGCCTCAGCTCTGTGGCTTCCAGAGGCAGCTTCTGGTGTTACCGCGGCAGCTGAGGCACTCCTGCAAGATGCCGGAGCAGCTGAGGCGCAAATGCCACAGCAGCTGAGGCACCCACCACTGCATCTACCGACTTGCCAATCGGATTGTGGTTTTTGGTCAGATGAAGGGGTAATATAACGTGACGCTCGACACCTTCCGCATGCATCTGACCGTTCTCGATGCCACTTTGGAGGACGTCGGCACGTATGTCTGCAGAGCCCTCAAAATAAACGAAATTCATCTTGAACAAGGAACTTTTGTGGTGTTAGAAGGTGTCAACCTCCCTAATGGCAACATTTGTGCTGGACATATTCAGGGGATTGATGGGTGCAAAGGGGTAAATTTACAGTATGTGGTTTTCAGGATTCGGGAATTTTTATTGTCATTACAACACTTCACATTGTGTAACGATGGGTGCCGAGTTCCAGCTCAGGTACAAGTACAAGGTGTGACAACCATTACAAACCGTACAAACCGTTTTATGTCAAGGTGCAAACATGGGCAATCGTCGAGTCACTCAGCTGCCGCCACTCACTCTCGTCGGGCCGGATCGCTCTGCCAACCTGAGCTGTGCCGCGCAAACCAGCGCTCACTGTGCCAAAGAACACACCTGGGTCGCCTCGCATGTAAAGCTTGATAAAGCCATGTAAGGCATGTAAAGCCATGTAAAGCGTGTAGAGTTCCATTCACACCTCCAGGTATGAGAGCACCACCTGTGAACGGAGCGGCACGGATGAGAGCACCTGCGTATACCAGCTGCTCCTAAAGAACCTTGGATCCACTGACACTTGAACTGTCCATCGCATTGTGATGGCCTGTGGGGAGACACAGTTTGGAAATGGGACCACGCTTGAAATGAGTAAGATGTTGGTGCATGTGTGTGTGGATTCTTCGCCTCTGGTGTCACATGAAGCTTTTAAACAAAATCTGATTTAATTCAACTCAATCATTGTTTGTTTTTATGTTTTTTTTCCCCAGAGGACTGCACCTTCAGGCCAAGTATTGTTGCACTGATCAGCTCAAACGTCACCCTTTTATAAAATGTGTTTGTGTGTAAATGGTGGCAGCGGCACCTAGTTGTGGCACTCCCACTGGCAAGTGGCGGATGCCACGGCATCTGCCTCAGTTCTCTGTGGCAGCTTCCATTTCACTGTGGCAGCTTCCGGTGGCAGCCTCCAGTTGACTGTGGCAGCTTCCGACGGCAGCTTACTGCAGCAGCTGAGACAATTTCCACGGCATCCATCCATTAGCCAACTACTTTTGCAGTATGTATTCAATTTTATGTTGCCTATTCGGATAAATTTGAGGGCCTGGGGTGTTTTTTTTCTTTTTAACCGATGTGTTTGATAACATAAACTATGATGTAAGTGGTTTAATTATTTGTCACAAAATAGCGCAATTTGTTGTTATCAGAGCACTTATTGTTAAGGCCGATTCGTTTAATTTGTGAACGTTCCAGCCTCTCTTTCTCTCTATCCTGCCACTCATTTAGTGCAACATTTACCTGCTGCGCCTGCAGCTGTAGGCAGCTGCCGTCATTTGCCACACTATAGCCTATTATTACACGGCTAGTGTGAATGCTCGGTTCTGATTGGCCGTTATTAGTCACGTGAGCGGTCATTGTTTTCGTATAATTACTGCTCGACTATCAATAACGGACCGCTGCAAAATCAAAGACTCAAAGACAAAGCTTTCAGTTCCACTCTGGATTGTTTATGTACTGTTGCCCGCGTCACGCTTCGTCATGGAACAAACATGAGCAATTTGAAAATTATTTTCAGCATATTTGGGAAGTATGAAACTTTCGATGCGTGGGTGAGTATGATACGTGTACTTCAAGCTGCGGCTACAAACACACGTCAGTAGAAGTGACAGAGGCGCTAATGTAAAAGTTCCCAAAGATGTCCCATTTGCCTTATCCAACTCTATACCTATATCTAGAGGTGTACTGGTGGTTTGCAAGGCTAAACAAGGCTATGTGCGTGCAAAGCATTTCAATTATTAAAGGTCTTTCACACTATGTGACCTATGTGACAATATATGACAATCATGGAAAATCACTCAATATGTGACAATATATATCAATCATGGAAATTCACTCGATAATATGCATAGAGAACACAAAAGAAAGAACTTTTCCAACATTTCCCTCCGTTTATCGTGTTATTTTCCTTTATTACACGGCTTGTGTGAATGCTCGGTTCTGATTGGCAGTTGTTGGTCACATGAGCGGTCATTATTTTCATATAATGACCGCTCGACTATCAATAACGGACCGCTGCGAAATCAGAGACTCAGAGTTGAACCTGCTTGTCCTTGTCGTCGGTCATTGTTGCTAATAATCACCTTGAGGTGATTATCAAGCAACAATGACCTCCGACGCGTACATTATCCCGTACATATCCTCTTCTCTCTGTGGGATTTTCAGTGGTTCATTCATCTTTACTTACACTCAGAGGTTTGTTAGTCTATACATATGTGTTATTATAATCATGGTCAAATGGATAGGGGTACAGATCTGGTGTATCATCTTTCCCTTCACCCCCCTCATGGGCCAATAAGGCTTTTATTTACTCACTCTTTCTCATGAGCTTGTGGCACAAAAAAACAGAGGGTTAGAGAGAAGCAAAGGTTGAGCGATGTGCAATAACAGTAAATAATAATCTGAATAAAATCTTGTCGGCAGGATAGTAGTTGGTAAGCCCATTGAGACAGAAACTGACCCACCATGCAGTAAATGGTACATAAAAAGTAAAATTCAGGAAGCTAATTTGTAAATTAAGATAAACAGATAAGTTTTTAGTTTTGATTTAAAGGTTTCAACAGACTCAAAGGATCTGATGTCAGCAGGGAGGTTATTCCATAAGTGCGGGGCCCGATAGGAAAAGGCCCTGCCACCTGCAGACTTCTTTTTGACTTTGGGTACATGCAGTAGCCCTGCGTTTTGAGACCGGAGAGCTCGAGCCGGAATATACGGTCTAATGAGATCAGAAAGGTATACTGGGGCACATCAAATTAGAATTCTATAGGTTAGCAAAACCACCTTAAAGTCTGATCTAACATGGATGGGAGGCCAATGAAGGGGGGCCAGTATTGGTGTAATATGTTCGAATTTTCTTGTTTTAGTTAAGATTATAGCTGGCGCGTTCTGAACCATCTGAAGACTTTAAGTACTAGGGCGAGGCAGACCTGAGAGCAGAACATTACAGTAATCCAGTCTGGATGAAATAAATGCATGAATTAGAGTCTCTGCATCAGCCATGGATCGAAACGACCAAATTTTGGCTATTTTTGTAACTGAAAGAAGGCAGTTTTTGTGGTTTCCTTACTGTGCTTATCAAAAGAAAGGGTGGGATCAGACATAACACCAAGATCACACAGTTGCCGAGAGTTACAGTTATTTGATCAAACTGATGTCTGTGTCTAGCGGGACCAACAACCAGCATCTCGGTTTTATCAGAGTTTAAGAGCAAGAAATTTTGAGCCATCCAATTTTTCACAGAGGCCAAGCAGATCTTTGATTTAGTAATTTGGGAATGATCATTGGCCCTTATAGGCACATAGAGCTGGGTATCATTCGCATAGCAATGAAAATTTATTCCATGACTGTGTATAATTTGGCCAAGACGCGAAATAGGAAGAGAGAAATGCAGAGGGCCGAGAACCGACCCCTGAGGTACTCCATGTATAATCTCAGAGAATTTAGATGTAGTGTTATTATAACAGACACACTGGGTACGATCAGACAGATAGGACTTAAGACAGGAGTGAGCTAGGCCGGAGATACCAAAATTATGATGAAGTCTGTCTAATAGAATGCAGTGATCAATGGTGTCGAAGGCTGCACTGAGATCCAAAAATAAAAGCACAGAGGTTGGGTCTGAGTCCAGAGCAAATAGTAGATCATTTACCACTAGAGTTAGAGCAGTTTCAGTGGAGTGACAGGCCCTAAAAGCTGATTGAAGAGGTTCGTAAAAATGATTCTCCTCTATGTGAGTCGAAAGTTGCAGTAACACGACTCTCTCTAGTACTTTAGAAATTAAGATTAGGAAGATTAGAAACTGGTCGGTAGTTGTTAAGAGACCCTGGGTCAAGATGTGGTTTCTTGAGAAGGGGTTTAACTACAGCCATTTCAAAACTTCCAGGTACAATGCCAGTACTAAGTGACATGTTAACAATATCCTACAGTACATCCCAGGAAAGGCCAGATGTCTGTAAAAAGTTTTGCTGGTAAAGGGTCAAGGAGACAAGAAGTTGATTTAGACCCTGACACCATCTTAGTCAGATTATCCAGGGAGATAGACTTAAATACTGTAATGACTGGGACTGTACACATCTTTGTATAGATCGGAAAAACGCAGGGCAGGATCGGCATAAGGAACTGGTGCTGAGAAGCAAACTTTGTTTCTAATCTCAACCTTATTACAGAAGAAGTCTAGAAACTCTTGAGCTTTGAAAGGTGAGCATCTTACGGATGGCTGCTTTTTTGTAAATTTAGCTACAGTGTCGAAATCTAGGATTATTTTTGTTAACATTGATTAAGCAAGAGAAGTACGCTGATCTCACCGCAGATAGGGCACGGTTGTATTTCAATAAACAACCATGCCAGGATAGATAGAAAACCTCCAGTTTTGATTTCTGCCATATATGTTCCAATCTCCTGCAGGCCTGCTTAAGAGCACGTGTTTCTTCATTAAACCAAGGTGTAGACTTCTTTCGTCACTTAGACTTAGAAGTCAGGGGTGCGACTGAGTCTACGAAACTAGACAGGGCCTCACTGAAGTTACTAACAAGAGTTTCAACAGAGCCTGTCCCTACAGTAAGGGGAGCCAGGACTTTAGGCAGCTGTTGCACAAATGCAGCTACAATAGACGGACTGATATGTCGAGTGGTAAAGACATCTGTGCTGGTATTACCAGGACATGCCAATGATATTTCGAATTCAATGAGAAAATGATCTAACACAGCAGATGAGGTTGGCAGGACAGTCAGATCAGAAACAGCAATCCTGTTGCGGCTCGGCACCAAAGGACTTTGAGAGGAGTCGGAGCTTGGTTCTGGTTGTCCGTGTTGGCTGAGTCATCCATGGCCAGATCTTCTGTTAGGGCTCAGCACCAAAAGACTCAGAAGTCCAACACGGGCAGGCAGGAGTCTGTAAAATGCCCAAAAGGGAATTTTATTGCTGTTTGGGGAAGAAAGAAAAGGCAGCTTGGGGCTCGCGGGGATGGTGGACCAGGGCTCGCCAGTGATCTAGCAGACTGGAGTGCGGATGGGGTGGTTGGCGGAGGCAGGGAAAAACAGATGAGTCTTGAGAAAAGTCTGAGACAAGAGAGATACGAGCAGCAATACGGGCAGATCAGAAAAACTCAGTACTTGCCAGGTGTCTCTTTGGCAGACACCTGGCGCTGAAGGTCTGAAGAGCCAGGTTTAAGTAATCGAGGAGACGAGGAGACCCACCAATCACCCTCTGCCAAACAGCCAGTCAGCAAACAACAATCAATCAATCAATTAGTGACAACTCAACTCAGCTGTGCCTGAGAGCACGCTGAGCACGAGCTGTGAGCCTGTGGGAGGAAGGCGGGGGAGGAGGGACAGAGTGTGGAGGAGAAGCTGTAACAGGACCCCCTCCTGAGCGGGCGCCTCCTGGCGGCCGGCCTGGGGCATCTGGATGTAGAAATCACGGAGGAGAATAGGGGACATAATCTGGGACCGGGGGACCCAGCTCCGCTCCTCTGGTCCATACCCCTCCCAGTCGACAAGGTACTGGAACCCGCATCCACAGCGCTGGACCTTTAGGAGCCTCCTCACTGATCACTGGGGGTGGCCATCCACCAGCTGAGGAGGGGGCAGTGCCGGGGCCACTGGCATTAGGGGATTAGTGATAACAGGCTTCACCCGGGAGACGTGGAACACCGGGTGCACACGTCAGAGCGAGTGAGGGAGAACCAGCCGGACAGCAGCTGGGTTAACGACCTGGTCGATGGTGTAGGGGCCAATAAACCTGGATGCCAGCTTGTTGGAGGAGATGCTGAGGGGGAGATCGGCGGTAGATAGCCACACCTGCTGGCCAGCCCGATACTCAGGGGCTGTGGTGCAGCGCCGGTTGGCGCTCCGGGTAGTCCGGGTGACAGCACGGAGCAAGGCAGAGCGCACAGATCTCCAGACCCGACGACAGCGGTGGAGGTGAGCCTGAACGGATGGCACCGAAGCATCTGCTTCCTGGGACGGAAGCAGTGGGGGCTGGAATCCCAGGGAGCACTCAAAGGGAGACCGGCCGGTGGAGTCGTTGACCATGGTGTTCAATGAGTACTCGACCGACGGCAGGTCTCTGGTTCAGGAGAATGGATGGAGAGAAGACATGCAGCGAAGAGCAGCCTTCAGACTCTGGTTGGCTCTCCCTGCCTGCCCATTGGCCTGGGGATGGTATCCAGAGGAGAGGCTGACTGTGGCCCCGATCCCTGTGCAGAAGGCCTGCCACACCTTAGACGTGAACTGGGGACCACAGTCAGAAACAATATCCAGGGGAAGCCTGTACAAATGAAACACATGGGTGGTAAGTAGCTCCGCCGTCTCAGCTGCAGTCGGTAACTTTGCCAGGGCCACCAACCGCATAGACTTTGAGAACCGATCCACGATGGTGAGGATGACTGTGTTGCCCTGAGATGGGGGTAGACCTGTCACAAAGTCCACGGAGAGGTGGGACCATGGCCGACTGGGAATGGGCAGGGGTCGCAGTACTACAGAAGGTGGCCGGTGGGATGCCTTACCGCGCGCGCAGGTGGAACCGGCGGAGACATACTCCCTGAGGTCCCTGGCCATGGTGGGCCACCAAAACCTCCGCTGCAAAAAGGACAGTGTCCGGCGGGCCCCAGGGTGGCAGGCAAAGCGGCTAGCATGGCCCCACTGCATCACCTGGGTCCTGACAGCATCAGGAACGAAGAGGCGATCAGGAGGACCAGTTTGGGGGTCCGGCTGGGCGCGTTGGGCTCCTCTGATCACTGCCTCGAGGTTCATGGTGACCACTCCAATGACACGAGAAGGTGGGAGGATGGTGTCAGGGGTGGGCAGTACCTCCCCAGCAGCATGAATCCGAGACAGGGAGTCAGCCTTGGCATTCTGGGAGCCTGGACGGAGCGTGATGGTGAAATTGAACCGACCCAGGAACAGGGCCCAGCGTGCCTGACGAGAGTTCAGCCGCCTGGCCGACCTGAGGTAGGTCAGATTCTTGTGGTCAGACCAGACGATGACAGGGTGCTCAGCACCCTACAGCCAGTGCCGCCATTCTTGAAAGGCCTGGAATAGAAGGCACAGGGGTGCAACTTCCGATCAGCCGACCGCTGCGAGGGGACACCGCCAATACCTGTATCAGATGCGTCCACCTCCACGATGAAGGGTCTTGAGGGATCTGGATTGGCCAAGACCAGCGCGGAGGTGAAGCGCCTCTTGAAGTCATTAAAGGCACTATTGGCAGCCGGTGTACAGATGAAGGGGTGGAGAGGGGAAGTGAGGGCCGTGAGGGGAGCCGCCACCCGGCTGTAGTCCCGAATGAATCGTTGGTAAACGTTGGCGAAGCTGAGGAAGGACTGCAGCTGTCGCCGCGTAGTGTGTTGACTCCAGTTAACGATGGTCTGAGCCTTCTTGGGATCTGACCGAGTCTGCCCACCCTCCACGATGAGCCCCAGGAACTCCACAGATGGAGCATGGAAAACGCACTTCTTGGCCTTGAGGTTTAGACGGTTCTCCAGTAGGCGTTGTTTTATGTGTCGGGGGAGATTCGAGCACCACACTCTTGACATACCGTTCAGGGCCCTCCAAGCTAGTGCCTTCCTTGTTCTGTGGAGTTCATCCAGGAACCCAAGTATTTGAAGTCATTGACCTCTCGTAGAGCATTGCCATCTGATGTTGTAATCGGCGGATGGTCCTTGTGGAAGTTATAGGTCATTACCTCTGTCTTCTTTGCATTCAGTCTGAGGCCAACCTCAGCACAATCCACCTCC
>OMPJ01046677.1:0-32432 GCA_900312935.1 Carapus acus | reverse complement strand
CAGGTCTCGGCAGATTCGTGCGGGATTGTCACGCCTTCCAAGCGGGTTCTTCAGACTTTGGATCAAAGTGCTTAAATGCTGCAGGGCCTTCAATATCTCTGGTCCCTGGTCTAACATAGGTAGCTCCACGTTCTGATAACTCTGAATCAAACAAAAATATCACAATGTGACTACAAGCGGAGGTGGAGTCATCAAATACCCGGTGATTAACATTGTGTACACTCACAGCATTTTAGTGAGTGACAATTTGCAAAGGAATTGGGTAAGTGACATCCTGTTTTCTGTTCAATTGGCAACTAACATTAACAAAACTATATTTTCATGCACACGTGAACAAAATGAAGCACTGACTAGTAAGATAATAACAAAGCCAACAAATTGTGCTTTCTGTTCCTAACTTCGCTGCTGTCTTGGCACTGCATACAAATCACAGCCTAGAGCTTCAGGTGTTACTCAGTTACTCAGACTATGTCTGAGTTTTATGGCTTGGCAAGACTCTGTTGCCTAAGGAGTTTGTGCACCCTCACAGTTAGATTGATTTTATATCCAACAACATGATGAAAATGCACACGGGGAGTGTACAGGGCACAAACCATCTCACACAACTCATCTCAGATTTATTTGGAAGGGTTGGAAGATCCCTATATTATGTGAGAATTAATGCTGAAGGAACAGCCTGTGGTACTAGTGATGTTTCACTTGATAATGACACTGTCAAACATATGTTTAATGCTCATCAAGACTACTATCACATGATTATTCTTCAGCTACCCAGCTGGTGTGTTTGCATGAGGAGGAAGCCCAGTCCCGTGCAAGGAACTATTTCAAACCAAAACAATCATTAACCTCTCTGCCACAAAACACACTTAATTAGCATTTCCCCATCAGGTCTCACCTCCGTTCTTAAAACAGTGTGGGAATCCATAATGATTTGAAAGGCGGTACCAAAACCCTCATTCCTCTGTGAAAAGACAGAGAACGAGAGGATGAGGAGACAGACATTTTTACTTTTATTTGTTTTCTAATTTTATTCTGCAAACTTTGATAAGACAGACAGGCATACTTACAAGTAACAAGTGAGAAGTGGAAAGTCCCTGGGGATGGAAGAAAGACAGGCGCAATGTATCTTTGGATCGTGATCAAGATAAACTAGTGCATTCTGCCAAGTCAGAAAAATGCTGCCTGGACGACATTTCAACATGTTACGCGGTCTACCATTAATTTAACATGACACAATGATCTGTGCAATATACAAAATTCACTCTGAAAAGATAAGAGACAGGTGTTTTCATTGTAACTAATTGCCTTTGAAAAACAGAGATATCTCTGATTTTAACATCCCCCAAAGCTGGCTGTGTCTGCAATGCTGTTTTCATTGCTACCCGAAGTGCTACTACCATGTCAGTCACACTGCTGTCCGTTGCTACCGGCAAAAAGAAATATTATGAAATCTTAATGTAAGGTATATACTCTGGATGTATGTGTCAAGAGAGTATACTTGCAAAGAAATTCACATACTCCTTTCAAGTAAAATTAAATGCTGAAATCAAGTACAACTCGCTGGCCAAAATAGTTAAAAAAGCGCTTAAATTGTAATTTTAGTCTTGTAGGTAAAATGTATGACAACTGCAATTACAATTGTACCTAATACACAGAGAAGATTGGCAATTAATTGCATTGATTGTGTAGGTTAAGTGTCGGTGGCATAGCATACTTGAATTGTTTAGATATTGACTTTAAAACAGTATGGTATGACGTTTGACCAATCAATAGCAAGGCTCCTGAAACCTGATTTCACTTGTTTCCCATCTAAATGGTCCATATTGATGTATTCCATATCAGCATAGTGTCTTAGTGCACAATTGTAACCGAAAATTCATTAACATTCCTTAAAATAAAATTGTTGAGCATACCGGTGGTCCTGGTGGGCCACGTGGACCAGGCCATCCCTGCAAAAACATGCAGCGTCATAACAGCGTGTATGGGGTCAACAACAAGCTCTCCAAGTGGGAAGCAGACCATTTCTTAAATTTGTAGAAAAATATTGAGCGCAACAACTGGGTTGCAGATGTCATCCAAGAACATACCCGTGGTCCTGGGAAGCCCTGTTGGAGATGAGAGAAAATTTAGATTCTTATGTAAGGATTTGCCAACTGGTCAGTATCTTCAAATTCTTGACTCATAATGTCCATCAACAGATGTTTGAATTTGGCAATGATCTTGGGAACTATACAAGACCCCAAAAAGTTTCATAAAGAGCATTAAATGAGCATGGAGCCCTCATTCATCAACCTGATGAGAAATCTACTGCAGCTTCGTGTGTCAAAGAGTAGAAGATCAAACACAAGAGCACAACAGGAAATCAAAAAGTGCTGTGAGCAAAGGAGAGTGAGAGGAGTGCTTCCTCCATACTAAGAATTCTACTTGGTGCTCACAGTACAGACAGAAAAGAATTCATCAAAAACGGCGCCACGCACCGTCTCTCCCCGACTTCCTTTGTCACCCTGAGGTCCCTGATGGAAAGAGAGAATACAGAACATCATTCTATCACTGTCAAAAAGGAGAGAGAAGTTACACACGGCCTGGCAGATAGAATGAGATATGAGGTACATACGAGATGGCCACTGGGTCCGATGAAGCCGACAGGGCCCAGAGCTCCTTCAAAACCCTGGAAAGTGGAGGCAAGTTAGTGACAGAGGACACATATGATGGAGCACCTGATAAGACACAGCCTATATTTCAAGAGAAGTGCGCAGTTGAAAGGAGACAGGTCAGCACATAATTTCTTCAGGTTTTACCATCAAACCACGAGGTCCTTTTGGTCCCTGTATTCCGACTGCACCAATGTCTCCTGGGGGGCCCTAGGGAAAAGATTGCAGTAACATTACATGCGCCGAGTACATTCTGAAAGCAGTATTTGCTAAAACTTCTTATGACTATTTCCTGAGTGCCACGAATTTCTGACTACAAAGTAAGTGACCTTCAATGATCTACACAACTGGACAAAGGCTACAAAGCTGGACAAAGGCTATAGAAGTGTCTTAACATTTTGCAGGATACTTCTATGTCATGCAAAATGTCCTCTTTTTTTGTCATGTCCTTGTACAAGCAAAAAAATCTCAAAAGAAATGTTGAATGAAAACCACAAAAGTACAATCAGGAAGTTCTGTCACTAAAAATTTGTGCATTAAAACTTGATAGCCGACAATTCTACAGTATTATGATTTCATTTCCTTTGAGAACATTCACTCTTAAATGTTATGCATTACGAGCATACTGATATATTGCACAAAAATGTCCCTATTTGAGATAACCACATAAATTGCCAATGCAAATGCCATTTGTTGCAATCCTGTCATATAAATCTGATCAAATAATCCTTCAGTCATCAATCAAACTGACTGATTGCTATTAAATTTCTCCCCCATGTGTGGTAATTTGCCTCAACACAAGAGTTTGACTATCTATCTATCTATCTATCTATCTATCTATCTATCGATCTATCTAAGTTATTAAGGATCCATTCATATAAGTCAATAATGTCTAATGAATTGCAAACTCTCCAAACACACTATATATTGTACCTGTAAAGGATTTCACGCAATTCAATTTCCAAAACGCATGTCAGACAAAGCTTACAAATTATTTTCAAATTGCTTTATCAAACACCTGGCCACTGGGTTTTATATGTCAGAAAACCTTTATGGGTCAGAGTGACCTTTGAGTAACAATATTAATGATGGAGATTACCGTACCTTTGGACCAAACAAACCCAGAACACCTGGAAATCCTTGTTTACCAGTGTCCCCCTGTGGTGAAGAGAAAGCAAAAGAACAGTTAATTTCTTTTTGCAAGAAATAGTAAATAGTTTCCTCCTCTTTGGTAGGCTTACTAGTTGTCCCCTTGGTCCATGCTGTCCTTGTGTACCTGGCAGTCCCATCCCACCAGGGAAGCCTCGCTTTCCAGTAAGTCCACTTTGGCCTTGTGGACCTCTATCACCCTAAACATGCCAACAAACCACAGAAAATTAATGCACCAAAGTAGTCTTTTTTGGATTGAAATGTAATTCAAAAAAAAAAACTACACTGCATGAACACATACAAGGAAAAATACTTCTTATATCCTCTGAGCAGTGTAAATGTACCAATAAACCATAAACAAAGTTAATGACAAAGTCGGCTCAGATTCACTTGTGCACTTTTTGTCTAAATCATATTTGCAAAGCCAAGAAGCTCCAGGCTTGGTCATCAAACCAGCACCGGTATGATGATCACAGCATTGGTTTTTCTTGTGTGTCAGCTTGTTTCGCAAGTTGACACTTCAGATGAGTTGACTACATGTGTTTTCTGGCCTAAGTTACAGAGTGTCTGGCACAAACAGTCAACAAGTTACTTCATCAAATGTTTGCTTATGAAAGGACATTTTAAGAGCCCATTCATAATAGGCATACAGTATATCATTGGCCATTATGTCCAAGAAGGCATGGAGACAATTTTCCCTAAAATTAGATCAGTAAACAAACAAATTATAAGGGAAACATTATGGTGCTAAGGAAGGAAGCCATAGTGAATTTGCCTTCAAGCTGACACAAGCAATTTCCATTTTAATCTGCCAATGACATTTCCTAACTTTAAAAGTCTTGCGGATAAGTCTTAAGGATAAATCTCTCCGCCTACATACACACGTATACCTCTGATGCTAACCTTGGGTCCAACATAGCCTTGACTTCCTGGAAGGCCTGGCTCCCCAGTTACTCCACGTAGGCCCGATTTTCCAGGATTTCCAGGATCTCCATCTTCTCCTTGGTCACCCTGATCATCAAGACAATCAGATGCATGACATAATTTTCTCTTTTCAATATATCATTGATTTTGTCTTGCACGAGGATAAATCCTCGCTTGTGGTGTGTTTACCTTTAACCCCCTCTTTCCAAAGAAACCAGGTAGTCCATCCATACCAGGTTGACCCTCAAGCCCTTCCTGACCCATCAGTCCTCGTTCACCAGGAACTCCCTCGACACCCTCACAAATAAAATCATAAATGCACATATAAACGAATAAAAAAGTGGTGACAAACCAATCCTCCAATGAATTGGCCCACATCTATTAAAATGATATAGGTGATTTCTGTGAAATAAAAAACAGTAACTCACTAGTGGTCCTTTAGCACCTGGTGCACCTTGAGCTCCCTGTTTTCCCATCTGACCCTAAAGAGGAGTGTTCCACAGCTCAGTCAATAAAAGTTCACAAAATTATCAAATTTGCATCAGAAATGGAAAACAGAAAAGATGTGAATATTATTTTGGGCCTTACTTGGTGACCTTTTGCTCCTTGTTGTCCAAATTGCCCTTTCAGCCCAATATGTCCCTGAAAAGGTCATTATCATTTCATGAAGTGAATCACAAAAATTTGTTTGCAACGTTAACTGTCAGGTAAGACACACAGTGACTTACGGGAAGCCCTGGTGCACCAGCACTACCTCTCTCTCCTTCAATGCCCACTTGACCCTTAGAGACATTCGAGTGCAAAAGACCAATTTCAAAAAGGGATCACACAGTGTTTCATAAGCAAATAGCATCTCGCTCAACTTACAGTGTAGCCTGAATCACCAGATTCACCTCTTTCCCCTTTGTCTCCGGGAGGACCCTGGGTTGGAAGCAGATAAATAAATAAGATGTGCAACACCACAAAACACAGTATACATAGTAATATCAAAAATGCTCACTCTGTCACCAGGAGGACCCAGAGGACCGACAGCCTGGCTATCTTGCCCCGACTCACCCTAAACAGTCATTAAATAAATGTCAATCACAAACTTTTCCCTCATATCCCAAGATCTACAAAAACCATCCATAACACTGGAAACATGTTGCGCGAATTATTTCTAACATTACATAGTTACATAGCTAGATTTTCAATTGAGCATTTGAAACTTGACTGGACTGCACAATTTTTAAATGACAGATCAAGTATAGCACTTAGCTCAAATATTCTGGCAACGACAAATATCGTGATTGAGATATCAAACAACATCATTCAGATGAGTTAACTGGATGTGTTATGATTTAACTGGATGTGTCTGATTTATGAATTTTCAGCCGACTACACGGAGGAGTGGTGACTGGAAGCCCAATATAAAATGGCGAAATACTTAATGCCTGACGACCAAAATTAAATTTGCTCCTTGATGGTTTTGTGCACATAATTACAACCAGAATGGTGGCATATAATTGTGGTCATTGTACATTGTCAAATGTACCTTTTCACCTTTTGGTCCAGGAGGTCCCAGTGGACCTTGTGATCCTATGTGACCCTGTAGCAACACAAAGGGTACAAAGTATATCGACGGTGATGTATAACAATGGTGATGTGCCAGATGACGTTCCTCTCTACTGAATCTTTAATTATTTTCTTAACACAATAGTTGACATACTGGCAGTTAACTTACAAACACAATGTATCAAAATTACTACTTTGTTGACAAACCACTTAAATTTCAATTGCAGTAGTAAAATTCATGTTGTTTGCTTTGTGTGTGCGTAATGTAAAAGACATATTCCTGTTTCATGTGGACGCCATGAACTGTCACAATAACAAACAAAAACAACAATATTCTGTTGTGACACTTCGATGTTTTGATTTCCTCATTAGCTGTTCATTTGAAAGAAGACTAACAGAATAAAACACTCTTATTTAGGCTGAGGACCATGGGAAATCTAATTTGAGAATTTAGCCAGAGGAAGAAATTCAAATGAAATTAAATTTTTGACATAACGTAGAAGTATCACACGCTGTAAGAAAACAAGAGAAAACAAAAAGATACATGCAAAGATACAAGATACATATAAATGATACGTGAAATTTATCCTAAATGTTAAAAATATTTAAGAATACTTTGAAATCAAAGCAATCAATTTCAAAAGCCATCAAACTCCTTTGTATGATGAATCAATCATCATTATAGCTCAACACTGACATCAGCAGGACGAGATTGCCTTCTGCTGCTAAATCGTCAAATCAAAAGTTTTCTTATCACATTTTGTTGTCCTGTGTCATAATGTGCTCACCTGATATCCTGCTATCCCTGGCTCACCTTGCTGACCCATTTTACCGGGGGTACCCTGTGGAGATGTATTGTAAGTCCTCATGTAACACACTCAAACAGAATCCTCAGCAAGCGGGTCGTACCATTGGCCCTACAGTTCCTCTTGCTCCCTTCTGGCCAACAAACCCTGGCTCACCCCACTCACCAATAGACCCAGTTTGGCCCAGGTGACCTTGTTGACCTTTGCTACCCTGGAGAAGGACAATCATCACAGAGCAATCAAACGTCATGTTTAAGAGTATACTGACGTGCATCTGAGCCAATTTTTCATTGCGGTTTTCATTTCAGCTGTAAGAGAGTAGACTGACAGACCTTCTGTCCTAGTTTGCCTCTTTCACCAATTACGCCAGGTCTACCCTCCTGACCCTGGGGAGAAAAATGCATGAGCAGGTTGTAAGCAGACAAAGGAATTTTCACAGGAAATAGAAACATTTGGAGCAAACAGCTTGGACACATACCCTAACACCCAGAAGTCCAGGGAGACCAACTGGTCCTTCAGGTCCTTTCATTCCGACTGAACCTCTTTCTCCTTTAGGACCCTCCTGACCTGTGTCTCCCTTGTCACCCTGAAAAGAGCACTTAGTTTCAAAATATTTAAGGAACAAAGTCTTTTTATATATGAGTGTTCACACGTACACGTACATGTACACATACACATCTAGAATTTATTCTGCCTGCCTGCCTGCCTACCTACCGACCCACCAACTTTTTGTATAGACACAAACCCTTTCATACATATATAAAATACAAATACCAAAAATACATACAGTATATACCATAGATTTTCATGTACACAGTATATTTGTTATACTGACAACAAATACAGCAACTGAATAATGTATTATTCTACAATACTTAGTGAACAATCACTACTAACTCCACAGTAAAATCAAATGAGTAATTAAATTTTTCTGCATGTTAATTCAAGTGCATTGTGGTTTTCTTACAGAAGTCATACATTTCATTTGAAATCCTCTTCTCAGTTTTTTAAAAACATTCAGTATTTTTCCCTTTACACCATTTTCCATCCAAGCAACCTTGCTGTGGCCAAAAGGCAATCAATCTAGTTTGCTCTCTTGATTGACAGAAACTATTGAATATACTTGTGAGCCAGCGCATCTCAGGTCTGTTCAGTTCTGATACTCTGGGTTCTGCATGGTCATATTTAGATCTGTAAGACATATCTGGCTAGCCAAAAGCTGTTTGTGGGTCTTTCAGCCATATTTCTGACAGTTTGGCAGTGATGAATGGCCAGGTTGTTCGCGCTGTTCTCAAACCATTTCTATCATGACGTTTGCCAAACAGTACAGTTAAAGCGGACCTATCTGTTTTCACTGAGCCTAAACACAATTCAGCTTGACTTTCAGCAAGTCAGTGCCTCACAAATTCTAATCATAAGAAGCTGCTTTTAGAGCAAAGCACCTCATCGATGCTACAACAACAAAAAGGAAATCACATTTAACACAGAACCGGTACCTAAAATTTCTGTGGTGAGGTGTATGATTAGATTTATTAAGTGTTAAATATGCACTGTACTTCAATTAATTGTACTGGTGCACCACAGAAAAAAATTGATGTCCGTTTGTCTAAGAGTGCCCTCTTTCTTTTCTGTTCAGTTTTACCTTGGCTCCATCCGGGCCACTCAGTCCTGTCTCTCCATACGTTCCGGGAGCACCCTGGGACAAAGTTGAAATGACTACAGCTACAATATCATATGTTCATGTTCATGTATCTGCAGCAAGTACTTGTGTGTACAAGCAAAGACTACACATGGTTTCTGTAAAGATTCATGTATGGAAATTTATCAAAAAAATCTCTGAAATCTTTTAATCAGTTAGTCTTATATCTAGAATTTTTTATATTTTCTGTAAATTATCCTTACTGTAATATGGATTAAGGTAAAGAGTATCAAATCAGTCACACTCACTCTGGGGCCGATGAAACCCTGTTCCCCAATGTCGCCAGGTGACCCAACCACACCCTGTCAAGTGATGTATATTTAAATGATCAGTTTATTAAGCATCATCAGATGTTGTCTAAGTCCTTAATATTAAGTGGTATGAATGTTTGGTACAATTGTAGTTACCGGTGGTGCAGATGACACACAACTCCATGCAAATTATTTATTATATTATTGTGATTAAACTTACAGTATTTCAGGCAAAATATATAGCTTTACTTGTTACAACTCAAGGGTGATTAAAGATAACAGCATGTAAAAGCTTATTTGGTTGTATCTCACACAGATTGAAGTGCCAACAACTTTGCAACCACCAGTTACCCATACGGCTGAAAGTAAGAACAGTAAGACTAAGAGCAAATTACGACAGGTCAATACGTTCTTGGGAGAGCACAGTATGGTCACCATAATTTGTTTTTAAAATACCAATTTATGCAAACACACAATATACTATAGTCAACAACAGTACGTAACCCAAACCTTTTCTCCAGATTCACCAGTGAACCCTCTCGCTCCAGGCTTCCCTTGTGGCCCCTGTTGAAAAACATATTGTTTTCAGTGTTCAATGCGAATAGATGAATCTATGCTTGATCTGTCAATATTCTTCCTCACAGGTAACATTTTCCATTTTACTGTATTTTCACCCTTGCTTTGCAAAAAACACAAAGCAGTGAAGAATGAAGCAAAAATGAACACAAACTTCAGTTCTGAACTTCCACTATCATACAGCACTGGTCTTAAAAAAAGCTATATGATGAAACTAACCTTTAGTCCCATTTCTCCAAGTGGCCCGGTTGTTCCGGGCGGCCCTGTCAGTCCCTATAATTCCAAAGTAGAAGCAATAAAAAAGTGTCACGGTTCCTGTTCTTGGGCAAACATATCTGGCGGTCAGAGAGAAGAGTAAAATGTGAAAAGAAATCAGAGGAAGGCAGAGGGGAAGATTTGTGGAGATAAGTTAATCTGCTGTGCTACTATTCTTCAGAAGGGTGCCAATACTTTGGAAGAGATGGAAACAGGCCTGTTGTTACAGTACATAGACACATTTGTGCCTTGACAAAGTTAGCGCTGCTAGAAAAAAATGGCGTGCCAATCGTGCCAATGCCAATCAACACTTGTGTCAGAGTGACTTAAATGAGACGAATGGAATGAGGTGTTCACGATTTCACAGGCAGCACATGGCTTCACAGCATCACTGAGCAAAAGGTGCAGAGCTGAAAATTCCAATGACAAAATACATGGGAGAAAGAAAAATGCACACTGGCTGCAATACAGTCAAAGGCACAAAGACGAAATGAGGCCACAAATTTTAGCTGAATCTTCTCTGTGGGATACTGCTGTCACAAAAATCATCCAATTTGTACAAGAAAGGGAAGAACACCTTCAATTGTGTGTTGAGAAATATAGATGAGTGACTTTTTGAAAATTTAGGGGATTTGGAAATGTTGGAATTTAATCTGTCATTGAATAGGTCAAATGTTTACAATATGTAAACTCAATGTAATTTTCTTGTGAATAAAATCTCTCACAAGTGCAGTTCTTGTGATTGTCTTGCTTTTTGTCTTGTATGGACAAAATGTTCCCCAGCAGTGTGTGTGGAGTAAGAATGACAATGCAAATAGCCTAAGCATTAAAAGTTTTGTCATATAGATATCTCACTAGGCGACATTGGATATCTCAAATTGTCCATGTGCAGGCAAATGTTACTTACTGGCTCTCCCAAAATGCCTTTGGAACCTGGAAATCCTGAGGGTCCTTGAACACCCTGAAAATAATACAGGTGAATTCACACACACCAGAAGTATCCTGCAAACATGAAAATCATCCTGAAACACCCACTATTGCTTAAGAATTTCACACAAGCTTTTCTTGTCCATGACTGTCCCTGAAATGTGGCAAATAGAGATTAACCTAAAAGACCTCTGTTGGCTCGATCACTTACTGGAAATCCCTTAGGCCCAGGTTCACCAGGCTCACCAATCCTTCCCTGTATAGAACATACTTCTGTCATGGATATATAAGTTCCCATTTTCAGAGTTCATAAATGGAGAATATTTACTCTTGGTCAGTTTTCAGTGTCCCCAGCATGTGTATTTCTTCCAACACAAGCTTCACGCCTCTTGCTAAGTCATTTGGATATTATTATCACAGCACTATGAGCTGTTAGTTGGAAAATGTATTATTTCTCTCACATGACTCCACAACCACACTTGAGGGAGAAGCAAAATCTTAAAGTAACGAAAACCCTTTTTCCATGTATGGACATATTTTTCAGTGACACCAGAACAACAAAGAAAATAAGATCTCACAACAAAATGAGGACACTGCAGCAAATGAGGAAACAAAGTATCACACAGCTCACAGTTCACTGATAAAATTGTCTCTCTCCAAGGCAACCATGTCAATTACTCTGCACTACATTTATTATCAGTTTTGGGAAATTTGTATTTTTTTCAGGTTTACTTCAATAAGCCATGTGGAAATCTGCTTTGCCAAATGAAACCAGTATCGCACTAATGGTGCTACTAACAACCTTAACGAGGTGAAACTTAAGAAATTAAATTTTCCTCACCATCTGCCCAGGGAGACCTGATTTTCCTGGTGGACCATCAAAGCCCTACAAAGGAAACATCACACTTAGCTCTCTGAAATCCCCCAGGGATATACTGTATATGATTCAATGCAAGACCTACCACTGCAATCAATATTCAAATATTCTTACATTTAACATTCTACTGTTTCACCCAAGAGGACATCTTCAAAACATCCTTAAGCATTCATTAAAATAGCAGCCCTAATTATAGACCGTTGAACAGAGCTTCCAAAAAAGTTTTCCTATTTTTTTGTATCCTTCTAGCGCAAAATTCATGCCGAAGTAACAAACCCGCTTTCTATTGGTCAGATTGAGGAGAGGGATGGATGTGCAATTTAATGCACTTTTTAGGAGCTCACCTTTGTTCCCATAGACCCTGGCACTCCATCTGAACCATCAGCACCAGTGGGACCCTATCAGATGTATAGAGGCGAGGGATGAATATATTAAAAAATCTCCATGCACACTCTAGCTATTGCCCTGTGAGCATCAGTAAGTGACACAAATCAGTCTGATTCATCACATCCTATGTAATTGTGCCAAACTGAACAGCGTGTTCCCTGTGAAGTTCCTATGAGCATGGAATTTCCATTTTAATCCCAATATAGTCACAGCACTGCCACTGTTCTCCCTGTCTAACAGGGAGGCAATACAAATTTGCCATTAGGGGCTGTAACTGTGTGATTTCCCACTAGTATCAGTTAAATATTTCTGGCTGCAATTCTGATTAATTGCTTGCAAGATGTGACTGTTGTTCCTATATTGCATTGCATATTAAATCAGTGAGTGAACTCAGTGCGCAAACCGGTGCGCTGATATCTCACGGAAGTCTTAACCAATGCATATAATGACAAAATTCTCTGAGGATCACAGCAGTTTCTTTGGGATGCAGCAAATCCACAAACACTTACTTCTAACGTCTTCTGATGATGAATAAAGTAAAGCGACTGCGGCAATATTGATATTGATGTTATCATCTTAATCATCATGCCCTCCCTTCAGGTAACCCTAACCCAAACCCCTGCCCTTCACCTGTGCATCCCTACTCCCGTCTCTGTGTCTCTCTGTGTCTTTCCCTTCGTCTCTCTCTCCTTCTCTATCTCTTTCAACCCAACCGGTCAAGGCAGTTAGCCATCCACCTGCAGCCTGGCCTGCCCGAGGTTTCTTCCCTTTGAAGGAAGTTTTTCTTCGCCACTGTTGCTAATGGGAGACATGTAGGGTCTCGGTGTGTCCATCTTATAGACTTCAGACTTCTTCCTGTTCAAATTCTCTTTTCACTTTACTTATCGGTATTGCCTTAACTTCTCCTACTTAGTTAGGCGTGTTGGCATTAGGGATCTTGCCTAAGGACCCTTACTGGATGTTCACCCTGACAGGGGTTCAAACCCCAAATTAATTTTTGACTTCATCCACATTGTAATCATCATCATCAGTGCAATGGAGTCACATAGCTTATCGAAATAAATCTTAGTGTAGTGAGAGAGGTTTCTCACCCCAACGCCTTTGTCCCCTCTGATGCCAGTGGATCCTCGTGATCCAGGAGGCCCCTGGCATGCAAGGGATACACTTTGGTTAGAACTGTGACAAACTGATAAACAACTTATTGTGGAGGGTATGGACCGTTCATGTCTTCCAACCTGAATGATTAGCCTTCGTTAAAACTCTGATCTGGTACTATAGCAAACAAAATATTGCATATAGCTATCAAATAAAACATTTGTTTTCACACTTGGGAAGAAAAGCATAAGACGCAAGAAAAAGCTTTAACTAATTTATCCTCTACTGTAGAGGACGCAAAATTCTTCCTGTTCCGCTGTTGTCTTTACAGCAAAATGGAAGCAACTTCTGGGAACCACTGGCGAAATTACCTCTTTGTCTCCTGGGCAGGCTATTACAAACAAGACAAAGATGATGTGTTGCTAGTTATGAAAAACAAAATTCATGCAGATACATTTGTGACTTGGAGGGAAACTAATGGAACTTGGGTAAGGTGAGGTAAGGCTGATGTGTTTATTATTGAACAAACCACAACAGTAACAACAACGTGAGCAGAACAGTTTCTATTTTGCGTGAACCACTAATGATGTGTCTGTGTTGTCCAAAGCAGTTTTATATTATCTAACAGGCAGCCCAGAACCAAACCTTCATTTTTAGTCTCTTTTGCAGGATGCAATGACAATCACCCCACCTTGTTTATCATTCTTTCTTAAGCAGAAATGATTATGGTACCTGTAATAATTATAAAAGGACTATGATTGATTATTTGATACATTTGATACAGTTTACCACTTTCTAAAAAAATGTCTAAGAGCAAAACTTTGACATTTGCCCTGGTTAAATCACACAGGCGATGGGCACTGAAGCCCTTAGAGCTCAATTAAAAGTGTTTGCCTTTATTTTGAAAGAAAGTCTAGTGTCAATGACCTTAAAGCTGGATGAAATGTAACTTGAACATTCAGACTGCAGTCACATTGAAAAATACAATATGATATGAATCTCGATTGGATCACACCTGACAGTGGCCTGGGTCGGATACAAAAAAATTGATCTAAGCTGTTCAGTCTGTTTGTTTGGGTAACAGTTGGGTGAAAAATGTGGGCCAAAAGTTGGGCACCTGTTGTCTGCAGTGTAAGTGCAGGCACGTCCAGCTGCATTTACATTCTTAATGATAAACTCACTGAGATTCCTTGTGGTCCAGGTTGCCCCATCTCTCCAGGTATTCCAGGATGGCCCTAATTGATAGAACATCAAGCACTAAAAGTTCCGCCATGAAAACTGTTGCATCTCATATTTAGAGCAAGCATGGAGAATTACATATTGCTTTCTTATGGCTAGCTGGATGCCTATCAGGCATGTCTTTCACATTCCCTTCTCATTTATAAGTGAATACTCGTGGGATTGAGCAACAAAGTCTAGACTTACTCCTTACCATCGGTCCCTGTTCTCCTGGCGGCCCCGGGGGTCCCATTTCACCTCGATCTCCCTGATGGAGCAGAAGCTATTGTCAAAGCAAAACAGACACAACCACAAAATTGAAACTGATCTATCCTACTATCAGACCTTTTCACCAGCAAGGCCTGACTCTCCATTGGGCCCACTAAAACCAGGCGATCCCTGGGGAATCACGCAGAAAAAATATGCTTTCTTAAGTTCCCCTTACCTCTTACCATTTTAGTGTATATCCACATTTGCAACAAAGGCAACATACACAACCGTCAAACTGAGTCATTAGCAAGGGATGAAACAGAGATTTTACCCTCTCTCCAGGCATTCCAATGGCACCAGTTATTCCAGTCTCACCCTACAGCAAAGCAGGATATTTGCATATCACAAAGTTATTTATTTCTTTTTTACACTCAGATCAGTTGAAAAGTAACTCTAAAGCTGGCTCCCTTGTGGTATGACAGAATTTGCATCTAATTAATACACCATAGGATGACACATGGTTATAAAAAGGAGCTTGGGGAGGTCGACGTTGATCTGAGTATGACAATGGTTTAGCTGTAGGTGTCAGTTGATAAGCTCTGACCTTCAGTCCATCTGGGCCTGTCAGTCCAGGGAATCCAAGCCTCCCAGTTCTGCCCTAAACAGAAAACAAAAAATATATTGGGTGTTTACTAGCGGTACTCAGCATTAAAAAAATATTCATTATCCCCACTTTAAGGTGCAGTCTGCAAATATGGTGTCACTGAAGCGGCCGCTGCAAAATAAATCAACAACCACTGCCAAAAATAAGTCATTCAATAGTGACATGTGATGTACCATTACACAGAAATTCATTTTGCATCATCTTAGCCTGCTTGTTATTAGTCACAGTCACTGGGTCACTCATGTCTGTTTTCACTGATCTCACTGATAAGTTTCACTTTTGGGAGATGGTTGTCTGGCCTACACTACTGCCAAAATTAGACAGTACATTCTAGATTAGGTACACAGTAAAAGTGCTCCCCTGTTTGGTAGATCAGTCCAATTTTACTTGTTGATTTTCTGCTGATGTTACAAGACTTTTATTTATACAGTTGCAAACACAGAGGACAATGCTCTTATGCCCTGGTTCCATTAGCTCTCTCACCACCCGCTTATGCCTTCTCCAAACCTCCCTATATAAATACAGCACATACTGGATGTATACTGTATATCTATTCAGTATGTAGAAGGAGACAGACAGACGGATAGACAGACAGACAGACAGACAGACAGACAGATAGATAGATAGATAGATAGATAGATAGATAGATAGATACGTACGTACGTACATACATACATACATTCAGTACATACATACATACAGTATATACATACATACATACATACATACATACATACATACATACATACATACATACATACTCAAAATTCAAAAGTTTGATTAAGTTAAGTCAAATAAAGAGATGTCCCATAAAGTAAAAGACAAAGATTGATAACCAGTTGTTGCCTGTGAAACAAATTTTTTGTTGTTTTGGCAACCACTCATTAAATGCAAATATGCCATACCAGGGATCTGTTTGTTGCCACACTCATTCAATTATCGCTCACCTCAGGTCCAGTGGCTCCAGAAGGCCCGATTGGTCCCTCCTCCCCCTGAGATGAAAACAACACCAGAAAAATCAGAACAAGAACAAAAGGTCATCACTGGGTGATGGTCAAATAACATTTAATTCACCTGAGGTCCATGTAAACCTCTCGGACCAAATGCGCCTCTCGACCCTTGCTTTCCCTGTACAGAAGTAATTGCATGATGGCAGTGATCTACCTCATGGGTAAGTATTTCTGGTTGACACAGCGCAACTAACCTTTCGCCCCTCTGGACCATTTTGACCTGGTAGTCCAATGTCACCTGGAAAGCCCTGTGTAAAAGCGCAAAAATAAACCTGTGTAACGAGGCAAATCAAGAGATAAACACAGCATCATTTAACTGCTCCTACCTCAGGCCCAGGAGGGCCAGGTATGCCATCAGAACCTTTTTCACCAGGTCTTCCCTTGAAAATGTCAAATAATTTGCATTAATGTTTTATACATACGACAAAATAGAGGATTGTAATATAGATCTCCTAAAAACCTGGGTGACAAGTGACAAGTTCCATGCTAAAAACAACACATAGGATTACAAAAAAAACACCAAATCAGGCCATATACAGGTATATGGAAATGTGTCCCACTGAACATGTTAGAATAAACTTGTTTCTTCATTTCAGGCTAAAAGAAAAAAAGTTTTTTTCCCCACCTTATCAAGCAAATTAGACTTTTGATTATTTGGATTGTGTGGTTAGAAAGGCCTGATGTTTTGTAAAATATCTGCTATGAATAGCTGACAAATGAGCTGACACCAACAGGCAAAGCAGCAATTTTCAGTAAAACACACAGCAAAGGTAAAGGTACATTTTCTTTTAAGATGTTTTTTTCTATGAAGACAAATTGTCCCCATACAATATGATCCCTAGAGCAGCCATTCACAGAACAAGCCGATGAAAACAGAGTTAATCATAACTTGAGGATTTGTCATTAGGTTGCGTATATAACAAGTGAAAAACAGCACCGAAAGTCCTGCAAGATAGTGTCTTTGCTAAGTTTTCTTTTTTTAAATCAATAATTCACTAAGCATACAAAACGGAACTTTGCATTCATTACCTGAGGTCCAGGATTTCCACATGGACCTGATAATCCGGGAGAGCCTCTGATGCCCTTGAACATGAAAACATGTCAGTGCATTTTATATTATGACCAATAAAAGACAATCAGCTACAACTTTTCAGGTAAAGAAGAATACAAACTGAATTCACAAATTACCTTGTCTCCTTGGAATCCATACTCCCCTAGCTCTCCTGGCACGCCATCATCACCCTAAGTATATGAGAGGTGACAAATGTCATCATAATATTATCAGAGACCAGTCACACTGTTAAAGTACAGAGTTAAAGTACATGCACAACATAGCCAATATAAATAATTTGTACTTTTAACAATTAGCTCAAAAATTTAACTGTCGCCAACCACTCACAACCACTCTAACATTAAATGTATTCAAGACTATAAATTGTGTTATAATAATAACAATACAGTAGAGAAAAACAGGCTGAATAGGTAGGCAGCATGCTAGCGTTACACATTGATGGTTATTCAGCTACAGAACAAAAAACATTGACAACTAACTAATAACGTATTTGCAATGTTCATGTGCAACTACTCGGGTAACAAGAGCATAGAAAACAAGCTAACAAGTTCACCAAGCCCTCCATCTCACTCAAAATCACTAAATCCATTGAATTCTGAACAACTAGCGCCATTTTGCTCTTCAGTGCACAAGTGGAAGCAGCGCTTCAATTACCATAATGTTGACATTTTAGTGGTACAGGAGTAGCAGTGGTACATGAGCCTAGAATGCTCTTGCGCGGTTGTCAGTGTGACAATAAAAAACATGTGAAATTATATACTTAAACAATTTTTCACATAAATTCTACTTCAGAGTATGAGTCGCATCCCTGGCACAAGTGTGAAAAAAGGTGCGACTTATACTCTGGAAAATATGGTACTTGTTGAAGAAACAGTGTATCCGATTACCTTATCACCTTCCTCTCCTGGCTCCCCAGGGTTTCCATTAACACCCTGAAAAATGAACATAGCAAGAAATACTTAATTCATCCTGAAGGTATATTCATCATATTAAATTTCTGAGGACTAATTGTAAGTGAAACTTTCATATCAGTTGCAGCTCCAGAATAAAATTAAGCACAGACAAATGTAAGGTAGTGAGATTTGTCAGATTCTCACACAGATGTGGGCAGTAAATCCACAACTGTTCACACCTTGGGTCATAATAGGTAAAAGACGAGCAACATGGTGTGAGCAACTGTCAGAACTCGAGAAGTTAACTGCGTGAGCAGAGGCACAGTACATCTCAAAGACCACATGTTTTATCTGGAGTGCCTTGTAACAGCACATTATATTACTGGACAACTTCAAATATTGATAAGTGGATGGGATCAAACACAAATGTGATCCAAACACCAGCCAGATGCTTGGCATGTAACCCTGAGCAACATACTGAGGTACATCATTCGGACTTAATAAAAGGAATTTTGGGTGCAGAAAAACAAATTCTAAGCCCTGAGCACAGACTTTATACTTTTACCAAGGTCAGAAATTCAAACTGCATTATCAAGACCAATTACCTTGAGTCCAGGAGGTCCCACGAGGCCCATCACACCAACAGGACCCGTGTCTCCCTGCCACCACCAACAAGCACAGAGCACACATTAATTGAGAGAATGACCTGTTAACACTCACTATAGCAACAAGCTACGCTTTCACTCTTATCAATATTAGCATATTACTTTGATCTCATACATATTTATCACAAAGCTCAAACGCCTTACACAGCAGCAAACACACTTTCATATTCTTATCCACTGCCACAAAAAAAGAAGGTCCTGAAAACTCACAACGAGCCCAATGACTCCAACCGGGCCAGGAGCTCCCAGTTCACCCTAAGAGGGAGACGTAAGAATAACAGAGATGCAAGATACTTGTCTTAGATCCATTCGTGTTCCATTTACTGTGTCTACATGTAATAAAATTGTATTGACATTTGAAAAGTTGGTAAATTACAGCCTAAGATTACAAATCACAGCACTGTTGAGTTATTTATCATTAGACAAAGCAAAACTATGTTTCTATAATTTTCTGTTAGATTGGTGGCGAAGAGTCATAAGCAGCATTACGTTTGGCAAGAACAAAAATCTGTTTCAGCTCATATTGATGGTTTGGTTTGCCCCCTTAAAAATTGGCTCTGTGGGGTAGAGATGTAAAAATTGGAGATGACTTAATCTGTCCAACTGATCAAAGTGCAAAGTAAATAAATGAACTATTTTTCGGAGCATGGAAATGTATTTGTTGTACACATTATTCAAAACAGGCATTCGTAAAATTGTGTGCCCCCCTCCAACGGTCTAAAATAATGCCATAAAAGCATTGCATTTGCTACTGCACTCATTGACATCTGTGAAAGCTTCACGTTACACAAAGCGGGTTTTGTGAAAGTTAACTTTTTTTTTTTTTTTACTTCTGTAATTTACTGAAGTGTTTGGTGCAATAACTGAGCTCTTGGCATTTCTCACACTAGCTTGATGTCCAAATCATCTACTTCCACATGCCATTCCTGCATCTTCTCCCAGTTACACATCCAAATAGGGGAAGAAAATGACACATAGTGCAGAAAGGCCTCCTTTATCCTCCTCCATTTCCCTTAATGAACAGAGATGAATTAAGCCTAATGGAATATCCCTTCTTGTCCCAGGAGAGAGCGCAAAGAGAGACTGGAGAAAACCAATCGCAGCCTAACACAGACTCTGTGATCATGATCTGTGGGGAAAAAAATCAAAACAAAGACAAAGTAGAAAGCCAAATAAAACGTAAAATTGCAGATTGCTCAACTGAGATATCCAGCAGGAATGACACATACGTTTGCATTTGATTTGCATATACCTTGTATATGACTTGTTTATGGGAAAAAGCCACGATACGAAAATGTTTTCTGAACAAAAAGACAGAGTACTTACTGGGTTTCCATCGGGGCCAGGGGGTCCCCTCTCTCCAAAGTCACCAGAAAAGCCCTGAGACACAAACAAGGTACAAATGTCACCACAGGGGGGTAGAGCGAACAGCTCAATCTTGTCGATCGTGATTTTTAATAAAGCCTGTGTGTGTGTGTGGGTGTGCATGTGAGCACGCGCAGGCATGCGTGCATGTGTCTGTGTGTCTGTGTGAATGTGCCTAAGCATGAGTAATTGTGAAAGAATGACATTGTAGGAACTTTAGGAGGGTTGTGTATTTATTCCTGGGAATTAGAGTGAAATTCCTGCTTTTCCGAGCAACAGAATGTCAGCAAACCTTTCCCTCAGATTCTGCCTAAAATGGCAAAAAAAAGTAACAATGCTTAGCTGAGAAAATGCTGACTATGCCCCTTTTCTTTCTGGTGATTGTAATTCCATTATTGAAGCAGAACAACAGGCTTGATGCAGCCTAGAGTCCACAAACATTTGCTTGTTAGCATGCCACAGTCAACACACAACTGCACATCATGGCTTAGCACTCAGCCCACAAGGGACAAGAGCGGTAGTGGTTTAAGGAGTGATGGATCGATAAACCAAAGTGTCTGTCGGCATGACAGGAAATGGAAAACGCTACAATAAAAGAATGAAGACCTTCTTTGAAAAAGAGATACTACTGCTTGTGTGGCTAATTTACATCATTAGACAAAACTGGATGAAGAACTAAGCAGTGATTGGTGCAATGTCAAGTCCCCAGGAATTGTGGAAAAGTGAAATTCAATTACTAGCTGACCTAGTTTGGTTAAAAACACACAACTGTTTCCTGGTCTCCATAACACTGAAGCTGGTTGTGACAGAAGATTTGTGAAGGTATAAAAATCTCAGAATTGACTTGAGGGTTAATTTTGCTGTGACTGCAGTTGTTTTGGCAAGCAAACACAAGCATTGCTGTGGCTGTGTGGACTTAACCAGGACTTAACAAAGGCATTTTTTGTAAGGTTTTGGTTGTATTGCATCTAATGCAATGCAACAGAATACAATGCATCTAATGCATATTGCATTGCATCCAAAGCATTGCATGTATTGCATGTATTGCATTTGATGCAATACAACACAAATTAGTAGCTCAACACACACACAAGTAAACATTTTCATGTTGCAGCATTACAAATTAGGACTGAAAAGTATGTCGAGAGAAAACTTTACCGGCCTACCCATCTTGCCCTTCCTCCCATTCATGCCAGGAATTCCCTGGAAACAGATGATATGATGGAGAGAGAAAAAAAGATTCAGAGATAAAAGCAGATAAGTTAGCATAACACAAAGTGATGCAGATTTTTCTACAAAAATGTGAAGCAGACATGGACTTTTGGCACTAGATCAGACTGGCACACGAGAGTCCTGAGAGTTTTGGCATAACGCCCGCATAGGTTCGTGGGACTGTGAGTTCTGGCTGTGTTCAAGACGACATCAAATCGCTCTCAAAGTTTTCCTTGATCCACAAGATTGGAGCTTGGGTTGGTGATGGAATTGACCCACGAAGCTCAGCTTTATGTAAATAGTTTCTGGTACTTTAAGACTCAAATTGAAGTGTGATCAAATGCAATCAAGTGTAACTACTGTTACTCATGAGTGAAAGCACTCTGCTTATGGGACAGTCAAAATTAAGCAATCGGAGAATATCCAAGTCATGAAGGGACTTACTCTATCGCCCTCAGGACCAGGGAAGCCAAAAAGCCCAGGGATGCCAATGTGACCCTTGGGAGATAAATGGATGGTGGGAAATGGAAAAGTGGGAGAAAGAACACAGCAAAACCAATCAACACATTCTAGAGTGAGAGTAGTGATGAATATGATATCATGAATTGGTTATGATTCTTTGAATGATGCTGACATTGAACAATCTTGAAGAATCAAGCCTTGAGGCAAGTGTATATGCCCATGGACTGCATGGTGCTGGCTTCCACGATGTAGTCCAAGGGCACATACCCTCACATCAGGGAACTCAGAGGAGCCATGAGCTGACCTGTACAGTAAAGGAGGAGAGAGACAGTGAAGCAATGGGCAAGACACAATAATGGCCTCTAAGAACCGAAAGACTTTTGTGTGATGCGTTTGGTGTGATGTTGACAGTCAAGTTGTCCCATAGTAGGTTAGGGGTTGCAGAGGCTCAGTCTGTAAGGACTTTGTCTGGAGACTGATTTGGCGCAACACAAATGAAATTGACTTGACTTGAGTTGAGTTGAATTGAATGGAGACTGAATTGACTTGAATTGAATTGAATTGAAATAAAAAGAAATGAAATGAAATGAAATGAAATGAAACGAAGACCACTTCCTACCACAACATAGTGGCAAGCACACTGTTTTTTGATGCAGTGTGCTGGGGTGGCTCCTTGAAAGACAAGAACACCGAACGACTGGACAAGCTGGTCAAAAAAAGCAGGCTCAGTGTTGGGCAGAGGGCTGGAGCCACTTAGATCGGTGATAAATAGGGGCACAGTGGGAAAAAATTAATGCTATATATGCCAATAGCAGGCATCCTCCCCACAGTCTCCTTGGGGGACAGAGGAGCAGCCACGAGGCCGGCTTATGTCATTGTCCAGCAGAACGCAACATCACAAAAGATCCTTTGTCCCTACAGCAATTAGACTTTTCAACAACTCCTAAATGCACTTTCCACTCAAATCTTTATCAGTCTGACTGGGAGTGTGTGCGCTGTTATTCTTATGTTGTTCTTTCTGTTGTATGAGCTAAGGACAATTGAATTTTTCCTTAGGGATCAGTAAAGTACCGGACTACCTATCTATCTATTTATAGGTACAACTATAGCTAATGTGCAAAAAGGAAAAAGATAAGATCGCAGTCACTTTGCATTTGAAGAGGAGTCAGTATGGAGCAGTATGGATACATATTGAAATTTTTAATAGAAGATTGAAAAAGACAAAATTTTACTGATCACCTTTATGCATTAAACTGTTTCACCTAAACGAGGATAGAATACATTTTCTGAAAGTTGCCACTCTGATTCAGATCAAACTTAATATACCAGTAAATTAATTTGAGCATTTGTTTTTTTTAGTAACTATCATCTGCGAGAAGAATATGAGTGAGGCAATGTGACTTTGTGAACTTGGTTGCAACGTTTTAAATGTTTTCTATAAACTGTGTCTTTGTGTACCAATGATTCATTTAAAATGCATTTCACAAGTATCAAAAAAAGTCTTTCAATTTTTCATGAATACTGACCCCACCTCCAGTGCACTGTATGGATTCTGAACCAAACCAAATAATGAATCAAAGTTTGAATAATATCCCAAATCTACTCACTCTTAATCCTTTTGGTCCCACTTTCCCTTTAGGTCCAGGTAAACCCTTAGAGAAAAGAAAGTAAGAACATGTTACAATCACAGTTAGTATTTACCTTACACTGTGTTTGATGTTCAGTATTAGTGCCAATACTGACATAAAAATGTTGACATGCACACATACTAACACAACCCTTGATCAGCAATAATGTAATGTGCCCTATTGTATTGTTTGAAATAATCAAGTACATTTCTTGTCTGGAACCAGCATTATTAACAGTTTCTCACCATCTCTGTGTGCCAACCTGATAGTTGAGAGGCTGTCATTGTAATCAGTCAACAAATCCTGACAACTCTTGTTATTCACAGCCCACAGACATAGGGGGTGCTAAAACCTTATCCATCACTTGTAAGAATCAGGGTGGTTGATGAGAGAAGCCCACTTAAGCACACACTGGCACCCATGTCTAAACCCAAGGTAATGATAAATATTCACAAACTAGTGCACAATTCTCCATCTGAGTTTCTCTGTTCTAATTTACAAGAGAGAACAACCAGCTCTCTCCAGATTTGACTTTTTAAAACCCTGCAAGCTTCCTTTTCCCAGAAAGCTCACAATTTGAGGTAAAAATGTGTTATGTGTACCGCGGGAGCTCTAACATTAGTCACTCTTTAATTAGTTTCTTTCTTAAGGTTGCAGCGTACAATGGAAACCCTCTGACCATTTCCTGCCCTAGTCTTGGGGCCTGTGTCTCTGAAATCTTACCACAGGTGTTTTTCCTAAGGCACCTCTTCTCATTCTTATATCATTCAGGAGCCCTAAAATCATTATTCAGCCGATATTAACTTTTGATTTAAAGGTTTCGTGAGGCTAAACGTGCTTTTGTTAGCCCCAGAATCATACCTTACATATTTGTATTGAAGTAGACATTTATTCCATCAAAAGCCCTCAGAGAACATTTCCTACTGAAGTGGATCGGATTTAACCATGCCATCCACTTTTTCTCTCTTTAATCTTCTCTTCAAGATGACCTAATTTGGTATATGCTGGTCATTAAAATCAATTTGAAAATTATTGAAAGAGCATACGTGGATTCCAAGATTATCTCATTATTTCCAACAAGCCCTCATCCAGTTAAAGATAATGCTGATGGACCACAATATGATTATAATTCACTGTGAGGATTACATAACTTTCCTCGTTTAAAATCCCTAATCTCTCTCTGTGACTGTGCCTGTGTGTGGCCCTGCAACATCAGATTTACTGCACCTGCCTGCCAGGATATCCTTTGGCCCCAGGACTTCCATCATCTCCCTCTTCACCCTGAGAAGACAGCAACCCATAGAAATAAATAAGAAATCAGTTAGCATTAAGCTTGCATCTTTATTTTTAAAAATGCAGAATTTTGAAAGAGCAAAAAATACACAAAGGTTCACTTTTCTTGCAATAGAGTGAAAATCTGTGCTGTCTCAGATTCAGCAAGCATAATAGTGACCCTACAATAGGTAAATATCTAGGTAGTTGAGTCCTTTATTGATACACGATAAAATAAACAATGGCACTCCAACCATTCGAGACTATTCCTTCACCCTTCACAACCATGCTTTTTGCCTTAGTAGACAGTATTTGGCAAGGCAATGTTATTTATATGAGTCATTCTGGTGAAGAAGTCCACCATTTTCCAAAAACAACGTAGATTTCACATGTATGGAAGCAATATAATGCATAAAATTACAGGTTGCTGTTACATTGAAAGCCGACCACATTAATTGAAAACTACAGGCAGTGGTTTTAATGATCCGCTGGTGCCATCTTCCCAGAAAGTGCTCTAATAATACAAGGAAAAATCACATGTGGCACATGGTGTGACAAAATAATGTTACCTCATACTAATTGCGAAAAACTATGAACCATCTCATCATCTCCAAAAACGCTGTTGGTCATTCTGTCATTTCGCCTCAAAAAGTACAGCATATGTTGCAGTATATTAGGAAATTTGTAGGTGAAATCGCCGCATTACTTCATTTCATACTGTACATGCTAGCCAAATATCTTGCATATAATCATAACTTCACATCAGCTTCAGAGCTTACATCATTTGCTTTGGGAGACTTATGTGCAGCGACTGCTGAGCTTTATCGCATTGGTTCAAGGCATGAACATCAGTGACACCCAGTGATCTTTCTAAAGAAAGCAACATGATTAGCTAACATACTATGGGTTAATTTATGTAACTCTCAAGGGGAGACAAAAAAGACATTTTCCTTATGACACAGCACATTCCACCCACTGATAGTACTCCAGATTCCCACAAGGGAGAGAAGAGGAGGGAGAAGATGGAATGACCTCGGCTGTCCAAACTATTTAGCCCAATTGTGCTTGTGCCAAAAATCCCCTCCTCTCTCCTGCCAAGATTCCAAAAGTACTAACAGGCTCATGTGTTGCTTCTGCATTTGAGCATCAAATCTTGGTCTGTAATGTTTATCTTACACTCTGTAGTGTTTAGCTTATTGCTCATTAGGCCCACCTCTCTTTCTGCATCAAAACTGTATATTGCCATGTTACCGATATTCTTTCAATTGCAGCCTCCCCCCTCCTGTTTTCAAACTACAAATGGAATGTTGAGCATGCCCCTGTTCAGCCACAACTTTTTCATTCAATTAATAAATATAGACTGACATACAGCTACACACCACAGCTGCAACCCTCAGCCAGACAGCATCATGCAGTGAGGTTACCCAGCATGACAACACTTATAACCGAGGAAGGACACAAGGGGTAGAGAGGAAACACTTCTTTTTTTTTAGATGCCATCACGCTGTTCCGAAAACCCTGTGTAGTTAGTTCATGATTGTTTCCTTAAACCTAAACTATCAAAAGCCTACATTCACTCTCTTTCATCTGTAATACATCTCTTCAAATGCTGCAACTGTCAGTGAGTATTGTTTTTACTCCCTCGGCCAGGAATGTCATTCCCTGTTTGTTTTGACTTTCCATTTGTATGTCTGCTTGGCAGCAGTACTTCTTACTACTACTGGCAAATATATTTAGTTTCATTCTTCACATGTATGATCCTCCAGCAAAATAGAAAAAAAAGTTTTCCCCTCTTAAAGATTGGTCGTCCAAACTGCTGACAGTGAGAAATCTTTTAAGACTGTGTTCTGGAATTGCTTGGACCACACTTAGTGTACACAAAGGTGAATCATTAAAATGATTAATGAAAAAACAGGCATCCTTACGGCAGCAAAACAGGGAACTGTATCAAAATTTTTGGAACCAGACATTTCAAATCTCAAAAGACTTAGCTTGTCAGTTAGGATAGACGTGTTAACATTTGAACCTAACATAGTTAGAAAGAGCTACAGCACATAAAGGCAGTAGTGGAGATGTCAAGTCTGAGGAGTCTGAGCATGAATGCAGAACTCAGTTTGGACCCATGTCCCCTTCTTATGTTCATTCCTTCATATTGACTATTTCTACTTCAGACAGGTGGAAGATTGTGCAACATTTCAAGAGAATTGAAAAGTACTTACAGTATCCCCTGGGAATCCAGATGGTCCGAGATGACCTTTTTGTCCCTATTCATCCAAAAAGAACAAGTAAGAGTTCTGAATGCATGAAATAAGTTAGATGGTGTAGCATAACGTAGCGGTAGTGTAGCATAACTTAGTAGAGTGTTAAATATTGCAGTAAGTTACAGGTTTTGGTTAAAAGACAAAACCTTGGCCACATTTTACAATCCTGAGAAGGATCGTTCGAGTAGTGACCCATTTCTGTCAACACTGCAAGGGCCAAAATTATACATTAGGATGTCCCGATTGCTTAAAGAACAACCCCACTCCCACATAACTTAATAAAAAGCTCAAGTCAGGAAAACAACGAGGCAAACCACAGACTGCCAAGGGCTGATGATCAACATAAACACTTGTGCTCCAACCAAGAACTTTATATCAAGTACTCTCTAGTCCACAGGACAGTGTATGCAAAGGGATTATTATCTCCTTCTTTGAAGGTTCTGTGAAATATCTGGTGAAGCAATAAGATGAAGCAGGCCTCATGTGATGTCCATATTTGATAGAGAGTGAGCAGAGACTGAAAAAAAAAACAAATCAAAAATATTCCATAGTTATCCTTAAATGATACCATTTTCTGCCAAGACTTATCAAGGAGCACACAGCATTTTATCCTCACACAAAAAAATTAAACAGGTGATGGAAGGGCAACAGTTGGGAGAGTTCTTTCGGACAGAAGAGAAAACAAGAATGCAAAAGAACATCTTTCCAGTCAAGTGTTGAAATTGTCAAGTTGGGTATGATGGGTGAGAGGGCAACCTCACCCAAAGAAAGAAGTTTTATTGAATGAGTAAGCTGAGTGGTAGGGATTTAATATTGAGCTCCACACAGAGATCAAAAGCAACCCCATACTGCTGGATGTTGAAAAGTTTTTCTGCCCTTTAGTTTACAATGGCGACAACAAAGACGCAAGTTACATTGTTATTCGTGAATAAATTCAAATCAGACCCTGTCAGTTCTTTCTGAATAAAAAATGATTCCGATAGGAACATACATATCGGTTCTACAACACCCTTTTTGGTCAGTGGATTATATTTTTGTTTACGTACACACTGGAATGTGTGTGAAGAAGTGTCGCACAGGGGCCAAAACTCAACCACAAAAGGACAAAAGAATCTCTCTGATTGTGACTTCCACTAAGACCAATATAACTGCAGTAAAAGCAGAGGAATTTCTTGGAGAGACTAGGTGAGTGCGTGTGTGCATGTACGCGCGCGTGTCTGTTTGGGACAAAAATATGGGTACAGTTTCAGTGTGTGACACGAAATTGGCAAACTCTCCTTTGCTCCATTAGTTCAATCCCTTGATGAAGAGCATGCTCTTTAAAATAGTGTAAGCCATACCAGAGTAGCAAAGCCCACACGGGAAGTGCAAAAGTGTCTTTCTTGGCCAGGGCTTGTGACAGATTTTTCTAGCTGGCGAATAATATAATGTTCTTTCCAGAGAATTTGCCTTTGCTCATCACAAAAAAGGATTCCCACTTCAAGAGCCCTGCAGATTTTCTTGAGGAAACAAGATTATGCACATGGATGGAAAATATTTTTACACCATGTCCAGTGGCAGGAAGGCAAACCTTCATCTGGACATCTGGAGAATAAAAAAGTTGAACACCATTCCTTGGTGCTACACGTTACTGCTGGCTGTGTGAATGCTGCACTGGTAAATAACTGATGAAAATCCATATTGTCTCTCCCAAAGATGGTCAAATATACACACATACACATTGGTACACTCTAATGCAGATATCAATCTCTATGTACAGTTAAGATCACTGACTGACTACAAAGCAACCTTCCTGTTTGCTCTTTTGCTGACTCTGCACAGTGAGTAAGGCTCTCTCTCGCTATGGGCCAAGCATAGTGTTGATAACTCTCTATGCTAAAAACGCACAATGTCTGTAAACGGTGCAGGTCATACTTTTGCAGGTTGGTTCAACAAAAAGCAGGAGTTGATTAAATAAAACTGCACATCACTGCAGATGATAAAGAGTTGTAATTATCTATATACAAGAGTGCTTTGTAAGGCTTCTTAACTTGTATGGGATGAAAAATGCCTGTGCAAGAAGAACATCAGTATGCAATAAGGTGTCTGATAGGTTTCAGATAAGCCTACTTGATATCCTCTATGCACACAGCAAACAATGAGTTAACGCCAAGTATAACTGTCAGAAGTGCCTGCAGAGATGCAACTTTCTAACACGGTCAGCGCTTACATGTCTTGGAACAGAGAGGGGAAAACTCACTTGAATGGCTCATTATGATCTGGACAAGAGATCTGTTACAACTCAACATCATCCAGAATGCTGGTCAAAACTCAGCAAAGATTCATGGTTACCACAAATCAGTGGGGAGTATACTGACTTTTTCCCATAACTCCAAGTTCCATGAGTCACAAATGAATTGAGCTGGCATGCTCCCCATTGAATGAGCTGAATGAAGGAACCTTGAGAGCACCAGATGGTTTTTCACAGTCAGCCTTGTCCGATTGCATAACTGCATGTTGCCGCTCCTGCCAAAGAATAACTGAACTCTGAGAAAAATGTCGCAAATAATACGTATTTGTCAACACCAGGCAAAATGTTTTCGGCCAAAAGCTAAGAGTGGAGAAGTGATTTTGAGATGAATTCCAAATACAAATGTTGACCTTAAAATGACCCTTAACTGCACAGATGTGGTTGTCTTTTCGATTCAATTCTCTGAAGTGTCTCAGCACATTCATCTTTAACGTTAGACAGTGGAATTAGCCACTTGGATGCTTTGGTCCAGCAGCTCATTGTTCTAATGTAAGTTTGCAATGTAATCTGCAAGCACCCTGAAATGTATGAAAGGGACTTCAACATAAGTTAATTTGTAAAGATCATCGAGCTTATGACGGAGCAGCTGTATTAGTGTGTTGCTTATTTGAGTGAACCTGTAACAACTTGGAAAACAGGGGCACTGTACAAGTACACAAACACGAGGTGGGTACAAGCTGGCTCTGTTAAGGACAGGGTTTATTGGCCAAGTCAACTTAGACCAAGTGTGACCCAACAAGTTGATTTCTCTTGAGCACAGCCATCACCCAAGTGACAGATTTTGAAACTAGCCCAAACAACTACTGTTCTATAAAGACAAAAACCCACAGATACATTTCTTATCGAGGAACAGTTTGACTGACATTTAACATGGTGTTTATATACCACCATATGAAAAGAATTGGCTGTCTTAAACTTAATTACTCCAGATGGCACGATGGCTTTTGGGGTGAAGTCATGGGCAGCACATTGCTTCCTGTCATGACAACCAAACAGTGGCATGCATAGAAGCAAAAGAAATTGAAATGGGGAAAAAAACTTTGTTTCTCACATTCATGACTTGCCCTACTTTTCAGGGGCTGGCTTATGATGTAACATATGAATGTGAAACTGGAGCTTCACCCAGTAAACTTTGCACTTTCACAAGCTTTCCTCCTGAAGCTGTCTTCCACACTTAAGAGGCCAGCAATAGCGATGATATAACAGCCCGAAAATTTAAACCTTTGTATCGCAACGCACATGGGAGACAGAACACAGGTGTTCTCCTTGATGCCTGCATCATGTCAGGACGCTTTTCAAACAAGAGCTCAAATATTCATGTTTGGCAGGATCCTCCAAACACTTCACTCTCTCACATTCCCAATCAGAGTGAGCCAGGTTTTAGATGGATCCTCAACACATTCTATTTGTTATGCTCCTCACTGACTTATCTATTTCCGAGACCAATTTTGTGCACAAAAAGGACCGCAAACACTTGTCAACTTAATTCTGGCATATATGGACAAAGTCATTGTTACCAAAACAGTTTGATTTCTCATATGTGTTTTTTTTTTTTACCTTTCGTCCAGCCTGGCCAGGAAACCCAGGTGGGCCAATAACTCCTTGCTGCCCCTTAACAGCACAAATTGATTTAAATTCAAGACATTTTGCACACAATATAATTACTGAGTATACAGGAGAGGTCACAGATTTCATACTTTATTTCCTTTTGAGGCTTGACCAGGGGACAGTCCGGGATCTCCCTTTTGACCCTACAACAGAAAGAACAGCACAATTTTTCATGAATTATAGACCAACCACCGCTTTTATATCATTAAGAGCAGTTTTATTCGAGTTAAACAATTCCAAAGCAGAAAGTAGACAGCATGTTGCTATTAACATTACACTATCAAAGAGTAGTGAGCTTATCCAGCTCATTGGTGAGCATTGCAGTTTTATTTACATGAGGGCGCAGTCCATTTATGCTCTAGGTTGACTCAGTTTACACCAAGCCGGTGAGAAGTGATGGGGAGTGGCCATGTACATTCTTCTCCTTTTTCGGGCATCAGGAGTCTTCTCTGTGCATTCTGGGTCAGCACTCAATGTTTAATCAGACCAGTGAAGTAGCACGAGTGGCCCAGTTATCTACAGGCAATTATAAAGTCTGATTTCCAATAAAAACTCAGAATCTCTGCTATCAATATGTGTGAAGCTTATCCCAATTCGCATCAACAAGAAGGACACATGAGCTGCTGCCCTAAGCCGCTGAAAACGCAAAGTCAAATTACAGACATTTATTTGAGGATACACTGTTCATCGCTTGGAATCCTTCAATGCAGTCCCTTTCTTACTGGCATCCAAATCTCCACAGCTTTTTAAATGCTCTTACACTATAATGTCAGAGGGTAAAGCTGCATCACACATTGTTCACAATACATGCATAAATGTAAAGTGATTGCAGCGGATTTACTGGATATGCAAAGCATAGAAGAACAAGACAATGAACCTAGACAAGAGGTTATTGTGATCAGCGTGGCATATCTCTTAACTGAGAAGGTAAAATTCAGTTAACAAAATTTCATGGATCGGATCTCTTGAATCTGGACCAACATTTCCAGCTAACACAGAACTCTGAAAGACTTGTGGCAAATACAAATCATTTACATCTAGAATGTAGGCATTTAGCTTACTCAGCACTTTTTCCTTCAAAGAAGACACAGCTCTATGTGGTTATACACAAATGCTTCTCAACGCCTTCTACCAAGGTAATGCAACAAGGATTTATGCATTGCTAAGCGCTATCATTTGGTCAAATTTTCCTTAGCACCATCCAAGTACAGGGGCCAGAATGCTTGACAAAGTGTGGTGGAGCAAATCTGAGTTTAATGAGTCAGAACATCTTGAAATGTGAGACTAGCATTACAGCAGAGTGGCAACAACAGCAGTCCTGTTATGGCTGCACAGTAATGCAGCACTTCAAATGAACATGCCTGAATACGTACGGGATAATGTACGCGTCGGAGGTCATTGTTGCTTGATAATCACCGAGAGGTGTCCCCACCACCCGACGCGAAGCGGAG
>OMPJ01046674.1:4982-36773 GCA_900312935.1 Carapus acus | reverse complement strand
ATCTGAGTTTAATGAGTCAGAACATCTTGAAATGTGAGACTAGCATTACAGCAGAGTGGCAACAACAGCAGTCCTGTTATGGCTGCACAGTAATGCAGCACTTCAAATGAACATGCCTGAATACATCATGTTAATGGCTAATGGAAGACAAGCTTACCCATTAACACAGATAATAGCCAATTCAAAATTAGAACGCATTCAAGTCAGTTGTTACTTGGCGTTACACAAAAATGTGGGATAATGCAATAGAGAGCCAATCTTGGAACAAAGTCATAATGACTGTGCTGGTCCAGAGCTGCATGCAGAATATTAACCTTTGAACCTCTCACAGCTCAGGTGGATCTTATGGGGGAACAGATGCACACATTAAGAAGTATGTTAAAAGCTTAACATCTGCAAAGAAATATGCTTTTAGTATTGTTTATACATTTGATACATTAGTTGGAAATCATTCCCATTGCGGTTTAACTTACCAGGGTATATTGCCGTTCAATTGGCAAAACAAACATCTGGAAGAATACCCAGTATTTTTGGAGGCTTGCTCATTTTTTCATTTTTGTTTAGAGGAAACTGACTGTTGACTGTTTAAAATCTGTGTGCAAATGCGTCAAACTGATCAGAGCAGTCTGGTTGAGCTCCAAATTAGACATGTGCTCAATGTAAGGGTTTATGGGTTTTTCACAATAATATTGGTGGCACATTAATAGGAAATAAAACTGAAATGAAAATGAAATAAAACTTTACTGTTGAGGACAGCAGAATGTGGAAAATGCAAAATATTACTGTGTGGCCATTTCCAGTTAATCGCTGCAGAATCTAGTCTGCGGTCTTTTAGACAATTTAGGCGACGTGTCCTGAGACAAGTCCAATTAGCTACAACGCAGACTGCGCTTAAATCTTGCAAATTATTGAGTGAGTACTAACTTAAATAAAGATTGTTCTCCACCAAAGGGAAATAAAGATATTTTGTAGAAGCTGATTATGTGGTGAATTTGAGAACACAAACCAAAGAATGGATGATAAAACCTTTAAAATTTCTTTTTCAAGTTTTTAGGTTGTACGCTATGTACAGATGTGACAAAGATCATTTGCTGAATGGGTGCACACACGCATCTAATATCATTGAATATTGAATATAATATCCAAATCAAAATTCTTGAGTATCACAATTGAACAATGTGTCGTTACAAGATACATTTTGTTGTAGTACCTTCATTCCAGGTGATCCAGGACGACCAGGGTTTCCATGTGGGCCAGGGGGACCCTATGAAAGAGAGAGGCAACTTATCAAGGAAGAGAGAGCAGTGGGTCACTTAACACATATCCCTCTACTCCACAAAGTGAGTAGTAATCAAAAAATGAGGGTGTTAATGTTTGGCATTTGACCACATATTCACACATTTTTACAGCCTGTCACGAGACAAGGGTCTCCATTGTGACAAGACAAGGGTGCCCCAGTATCTGTCCATCTTTATGTAAGGGTGTTCAGTGACACATGTATCTTCTACCTCAACCTCCTACATACATGTCCAGGATATCACATCTGGATGTGATTTTATTCATTGATACTTTTCCACTCAATTCTAGGGTCTCAGAAATTGAGGACCATCCATCTGTCAATGTCACATTGTCTAGTGTCATTACGTGACAAAATCTGATTATTTCCTATACATGACTTATGTTAATCGACTGAGTCTGTGTTAAAGCTGCCATCAGAAGAGCTGGAGGATGTATGTATACTATGACCTTTTGAATGCATGGCTGCTGAAAAACACGAGAGTATTTCAAAGTTCAAATAAACAGAACTTCAGCCTCGCTGTATATGAAGATTGTTTGGAAAAATACAGCCGCAACTTCCCGCGGCATCCAAATGCAGTATCGTTACTTTGACTACATGCCCTTGTAGAGTGGATTTAAGACGATGAGCATGGAAAGTCTTCCTCAGCAAAATTAAAACCATTAAAACATGTTCACTTTGTCTGAACAGAAAGCTACTGTATCTACAGCCCATTATTTTGGTTGTTCAAACTTTCCATCAGTAATGAAGGACAAATATTTGCCAGAGAGTGGGATAAAAGTAGTGAGCTGCCAGCAGAGGGATGAGGCAAAGAGGTGTAAGTCCATCTCTGTTATTTCTCTGTGATGCATTATCAGACCACAGAGAGCCTCGGCAGCTCCATCCCATCCAACTCGCCAGACCTCTCCCCTCGCAGCAGCTCATTGCTGTACATATGGAGACACTTAACAAGAGCTCATCAACAGATTTCCACCACCCCCTCTCCACAGCTATTCAGAGCACCTCGATATTAAACCGTATGGAACTCATTTTCTTCAAGGGGGGGCGAGGGGTAAGACGACAGAGAAAAAGAATATTATTTTGCGGGCTCACGGTACATAAGGTGAGGAGGCACATCATTGATAGCAAGGTGGGCGGACTCTCTCCCAATGCAGAGGGGGATAATAAGGAGGATGAGTCACTTTATCCATCTATTTTAGTGTGGGTGAGGGAAGGAATGACAATCCTGTGCACGGTTATTAAAGAGAGTCTCTGACAAGGGAGCACTATTTAGATGCAACCACATACTGTAAGTATAAACAGACCTAGAACTGATGGAAATCCCGGGCTGATGCATATGAACTGAAAAAAAAACAGGCATACATGCCCATACACATGTCCATATGCAGGTGAACACATACAGGCACATACGTGTGCACAAACTCTCACGTACACCACACATCCACGCAGATAGGGACGTAAATACACAATCACACACACACGCGCGCACGCACGCATGCATACACATACACATACACATACATGTATGATAATATCTCAGAGCAGATTTACAATACTTGCCAATGACTCTTAAAGGGTAGTGGAAGCAATACCATTTTTTTAAGTCATTAGCATCCAACAGGCCATATAATCAACTCATCTGGCTGGTGCTTATGGCACACTTTTAATTTCTAAAAAAAACACGTCTTCATATTGTAATAAAACAAATTTAATTTAATTTAATTTAATTTAATTTAATTTAATTTAATTTAATTTAATTTAATTTAATTTAATTTAATTTAATTTAATTTAATTTAATTTAATAGATGAATGAAAACATCTATAAAGATTTTGAGGCCTCATGTCACAAAATGTTTAGTAAGGTATACCTGGAATCTAAGGAATACCTGGAATCTGAATAATGATGTTTTTTTTCTCTAAAAAGATTTTGACGAATGAAGACCCGGGGGTCATTTTTGACCCCATGTGTGTATCTGGGGGTTAACATATGAACATGTCTGGGTGCGTTTTCAGTGAGAATTTCAATTACAGCTCAAAACAAAATCGCAGGTGGGAACTTTTGTACTACACACTAATAGGAGTTAGCATTTGTTGATTGGTGGGCAAGCTTACATTTTGCTCAGTTGCATAGTAATCATTACCATGTGATTCACGACAGCTTTATGTTGTGATTTTCTGTTTCTTGAAATAACGAGCAATAAAAGAACAGTAACACCAAAGAGCATCATACAGATAAGTAGGAAAGACGGCAAAAATATCAGATTTGTAAAATCTTTTTGCCCAATTTGTAGTTTTCGCATGAATGACCAGCTAGCTTGACTGCGGTGTTTCTCATCAGCATTTTCAACTGTTTGCAGCATCGACAAAATAACAGCTACAACAATTTTGAAAATTGTGACAGATTTTCTCTGTCTTCACCGATGCCTTTATGATAGTGTCCAGCATTCCTGTGGAAATTATAAAAAATATTTACAATCCCTCATGATCCAAAGGCTGAATTCACACAACCAGTGTCTTTTCAAGTGTGCAACACTTTCATTTGACTTATCCTGAGCTATCCCACCTAAGAGTGCAACCAAAGAAACTTAACAGTGGCACTTTGAGGGATTTCATGAACTCCCTCTCCTGATAAACCTACAGTCAAAATCAATGCAATACAACTAAACATGACCAGAATTCTGTGGACCCTGGGTTGGTGATCCCTAATCAAAAAATGCACTGTACACTCCCGATATATTTGGAGAGCTGAGTATGCCTGTATGGTTTCAGGCTTTTGCTGATGAAAGAAATCCATAGAGTTACTGTACTTCTGGATCTGGATAGAGCAGCTGAGCTCCAGACAGGGTCTTAAATGCCTCTAATAAGATGGTAACAAAGCCCTCTTTCTTTCGTCTTTAAAGCGATTGGGTTCCAACTGCCCACCCCTCTGAGGCCCGACCATAGGGCAAGAATCACACCGGTTGTGGCAGGTAACGAGCAAACTCACAGACACGGTGGCAAGGAGGTAAGCACGCACAGACGCACAAAAGGACATACTCCAGAAGAACACCTTTGGGTTGTTGTTTGGCCTGATCATCTCACCAACTAGGCACTGATTAAATCACTCCAATGCAAAAAAAAATTGAAAATTGTCCCTCAAGACAATACGCATAAAATAGAACACTTTTTCCCTGAAACTCAAAGATACATACACAAACAGAATAGATATGCATGTTAAGTGATGTTACCACAAACCCACATTTAACTGTATGTTGAAAGTTCAAACTTGTATGTTTCAATTGTAAGCTAAAAATTTAAACTTTTTCAAGCATTGAGTCTACTTTCTTTTTTCATTCCAATTTAATATCAACCATGTGTGTTTCATTAATGTCACATTGGCAACATGGGGACATCGTAGTTGATAGTTGTTTGCTCTCCAGCTTTAGAAATGGACCTTGGCAGGAGAGAAGCACAACTTAATCAAATTCAGAGCCAATGCAAACTAGACTCATGTTGAAAAATGTGCCACAATTCTGAGATGTAACCGACTGCTTCACTGCAATCCTCAAGTATCCCCCACATCAACCCATGCTGAACAGTCTATATACTGCACATAAAGAGGGCCACAAACAACGGCAGAAGCTACCTTGTGTGGGGATTGATGGGACAAGAGGGAAAACTGAGAAAGGAGCAAACAGAGAAGGATTGTGGCGGTGCATAGAAAACTTGTGGAGGCTAGGTGCAACACTCACTCGAGGGCCTCTCTTCCCTGGTCTCCCTGGCAACCCTGGCAGTCCCTGTAGACCCTATCAGGAAAAGACGGGGTAGATGAATTAGTAAGGGAAAGTGCAAAGTCACTGAGGTGAGGCAGTCACAAGAATATTCTGTCAATTCTAAACTGCCCTGTCCTCAGCAAAGGCCACATTATTAGTAGAAAAACATTCGTTCTATTAGCTCACAAGTTAGCTCATTGTGCTGGCACGTTTATGGCTTATTAGAAGAGAGGCACTTCACCTGATTTAATGATGTGAGCAAGGATTGAAGATTTTGCCAAGAATGTATGGTTACTACTACACTTTTTTTTAAGATCATTGGTGTTTAATCTTGAACAGTTTTAGCAGAGCACACATTCCTTTATCTTGTTGTATTTGGACATGTTTCTATCCTTGTTCTCTTTTAAATCAAATGATTCAGTGGAAGTCTTTGAAACTACCTGATTTATAGTCATTCCATTAAGAGTTTACAAGATACTGCAATGTTTAAAAATGATGGGAGCTCAGGTTGAAAGATTTACAATTGGTAGTATATGGCTCACGTATACAAAAATGTACTTATCCCACATCAAGCTAAACATATACTGACTCAATCTTGGGGGAAAAGTGGATATTCAGCAAATATGCCGCTGAGCTTTAGATTTTTACATTCCTTGAGAGGATCAGTCCATGCAGCTACCCGGGAGGAGTTCTGGGTTTTCCCACCATTTGTTACCTCAACCATTGTTTTTGCTTATAAGGCCTATCCAGCAGGACAGCAATGTCAACACCCAAACATGTTTGTCAATACATATGTCAATCTGCTTAAGTGATCCATAATGCTTCAAGATAGGCTCAATATGCTTCTAGTGAGCAATGAGATCTGTCTTGCCGAGCAACGTTCCTCTGCAGGAAGGAGAACATTTCAAGAGGGAAGACACTTCTCTTTTTAAGGAAGAAGAGAGACACAGGCAAACTCTGTATTTGCACTGACAAATGCTGGAACTCAACGAGTGTCTAGTAATCACTTTCACTCCCGAGAGCTTTGCAGCGGTATTTATTGAGCTCAATTCAAACATTTGTCACAATATTTTGAATATTGAGCCACCGTGAAGAAACTATGCAAAATGATGAAAGTTAAAATTCAGGGAAGGTGAACTGAGCATGGTAGAGAATCATAAAAGCATAATTTTGTTTCCACCTTCTTGTTGTTTCTTTTATTTTCTTTGCTTCCTCTTTTTTCATCAAATGAGGTGTTGCATTATTCAATAGTCTAGAGATAGGCTAGGTGCAAAATAATGGACAAACAGAACATAAAAATAAGGTGGTATCGACCTTGTTCATCAAAAAATGTCTGAAAATCTGGAACTCTGCAACTTTTCTTAATTACTGCCAGGAAAGGACTATTATGAAATTGGCACATTTTTCTTCCACTACCATTGCCAAAAGTATTCAGGCTTGGAAACGATTGGGACAAAAACATCTCTGCATCGCATCTTTCAGTGCTGTCTTCCAGTGCCATCAGTCAGAACTTCAGTTTAATGAACTATCAAAATGAAACTGCCTGACAGCACAAAGTGCACCAACCCAAATATGTTTATGGCCTGATGTTAAAGCATTGCCCCTGCAATGGACTGCTTCGCAGAATAGAGGAAAGAAGAGCTGATGCAGATTTTAATAAACAATCTGATAAATTGTGATTATGTTGTGATTATTATCTTGTGTGCTCTTCCCTGCACAGACTCACCGGTGGCCCTGGTTCTCCCTTTTGTCCAGGTGGTCCATCTAATATTGAGAACTGGGTTGGTGCCAAGTCCAAAGTTTGGAAGCCATCAGTTGCAGCTGGAGTGACTGTAATACGTGGGGTGGATGTGACATCCTGCATGCTGATCACTCTTGCCTCAGATTGCTTTGGAGATAGTGTGATCACCTCCTGGTGCAGGTGGTGGGACCCCTCTGTAAAAGCAGCTGTGCGGAGGTTTGGGTTTGTCTCTGTTATCAAAGTAGAGGCAGGTAAAACCGTAGTATTTCCACTAGGTTGACAAAGGATAGTATCGCTTTTCTCAGTTTCAGAGGCGCATCCAGGTGAAGTTGATTTCGGGTCCTCAAAACCAGCAGCACTAGTGGTCCAAAGAGCTGCAGTTACAGTTTGCGTAGGGAATCTATGTGAATAATCGTACCCTGAATGGACAGGAGAGTCAGGGACAGGACTATGTCTCTCTATAATAGGGGTTGAATGGGTGAATGTGCTGTTCATCAATAAATGGAGAAATGGAGGAGTTCCAGTCCTGATATGTTTATCATTTGTGGAAGTATTATACACATGTATCAGTGGCAGTGGAGTTGTATGTGTGTTTGAAATGTTCTCATCTGCAGAAAACAGAGCTGAGAGAGTTGGAAATACCGGCCGATATGTGTCTGCCTCTCTGCAGTGTTTCTTAATGTAATCGCAATAGTTATGAGCTGCCTTGGCAGAGGGATACATTTCAAATTGACAGATGGCACCTTCAAATGGCACCGAGTTGGGGCTCATTTTGCCCAACAGGAAAAAGCCCTCTGGGTCCAGTGCCTCCACTTTTTTTGTGGGTAAGTCTGCATGTACACTTTTGTTTCCACAAGAGGTATAAAGATACACTTGTTGGGCTTGAATAACCAAGGCCAAATTGTGCCTCCTGCCATCGTGGACAGCGTAGTCAAAACTCACAGAGCTTCTTTGTCCCACTTGTACGAGGATCTTCCCTGGAGTAAACTGCACTCCAAGCTGAACTTTCCTTTTCTTAGACAGCACAGAGAAAAGAAAAGCGCTGTTGATGCGGTGAACAGACAGGCTGAGGATCAGGGAGAGATTTGTGGAGCTGTAGGTTGCTGGGATGACAGCGCGCAATGGCACTTGGATGCACGCCGACTGTGTGAGGATAACTCCAGATTTGAGGGGGATGACACCATTAGGGACAGACCCAGCTCCCGATGACAGAGATGACGACGATGCTTTTTGTCCATATAGCCCAAGCTGTTGCAGAACATCAACATCTTCAACAAAACACAAAAAAGATTAATTAAAGAAATGACATTGTGGACAACAGAGAGTTATATTGTTTACTTTTTCAAAGATATATCATCCATACACCTCTACTTATTGTACTTGATGGAGGAACAAGAGGCACATTCCACTACAACAGTTTCACTCATTAAGTTAAAAAGATCACCACAGTTATGACGAATGAAAATTTGGTGGCTATAAGAATTTAGTGGCAGCATGCAATTTCCCGCCAAGCCATATATCAACATCCATTTGAGGAGAAATTCAATGATTATAAAAGCTTTTGTTACTCGAACAGTATGGTGATGTGGCATGTATTTGATTGTTTCTCGCTATGTTACTGTCTTGAAAAGATGTCTGCTTTAAGCTAAGCCCCAGATCATGAAGACCTGTACTTCCCCAGAGTATCATGTGGGTTAACTGTAGAGCTGTCCGATAATATCGGCCCGATATTAGCATGAAAAAGTAATATTGGTATGTTTTTTTTTTGCTTTAAAACCGATAAAATAAAAACCGATAAAAATAAAATTCTGCTTGCCTTACACCGAAATAGTGCCGGCGCACATACCGGTATTGGCTGTTATCGGTTTCGGTAAATTGAGAGTTGGACAATATCGGCATATCGGATATTGGCAAAAAAGCCAATATCGGACATCCCAAGGTAACGGTACAGACTGCCCTGTTTGGGCTCTTGTTTTTGAATAAAAAAAGTTTAATTACCGAACATGCACATTACAGGTTTGAAAGAAAATTAGCTTGTGATTTAAGTGGAGAAATTCAGGAATACAATGAAATAAAGAAAAAATGCACTCTCCATCTAAACCATTTCTAAAAATCTACCTTTCAGGGCAATGAACATGTCTGGAATATGCTATCTGCCCAGCTGTTAAAATGGTTCTTGGATTAACATCATTATTGCTTTAGTTGAAAAGTAGATAATAACTGTGCGCATCAGCCAGAATAAAATTCTAAGTCTGAAACCCCTGACAAGTTCCTCAGCATCTAGAGGAAGAAGTGACCTTAGTTTGGCTGGTTTAGTTGAGAACATCCATTGACGTATCCATCAAAGTGTGATCTAACTATCTGAATGTTATTCCAGCTCATCTTTCATCATTTTAGTGTTGAAAACGATGACGCATTGGGATAGTTTAATTTCTGAGGGAGCAGGTCTCAATATCAGCCCATCCACACAGTTGTGTAAATAAGAGGAAGAGGTATTTTTTTCTTAATCACTGAGATTGTTTACTGTCTGCATGCCTTGAGAAGAAGGCAAAGCAGCTGGCCATGTTTTCTGCCAAGAAGTCACAAATCATTTCATACTTATTACTTTTTTTTGACTGGTAAAATAACTGAATTGCTGCAACATTTTTTGAAATACAAAAAAAAAGCGCAAAATTTGCTCATATTCAGAGAATACAAAGAATTACAACTGCCACTCCGGTTGCAAGTGTAGATTTCTAGGGAAGACAACTGTGACATTAAAATCTCGAATAATTCCACAGTGTTTTTCACTTCTGCAGACAATCTACCACTGTCGGATAAATAGAATTGGAAACGTGTCAGCAAGAGGGCAACTCAATTTACGACAGGGTTTGTGCAGTCATCCCATTCTGTGTAAATCTTCTGCCGTGTAGGTGTGATGTTTGAACTGATTCTGCAAGGGAAATGTGTAAACATGTGGGGGCTGAAAACAGAAGTAAAGCAAGAAGCTTGTCTTTGGTCCAAAACAAATTTTCACAGCAAGACACCAATCTATGCTTAGTGGGCACATATAAGGGATTAAGATATGAAAATCTTCAATGCGCACAGTGAGTAAATTGAGTTTTGGGGAAGAGCTGACCGAGGTGCACCTGAATTAAACTTGAAAAAAATAAATGATATTACTTCAGGCAGTCCTATTCCTTCGATGTCTTGTTGGTCACCATTTAATCAGATACTCTATTCAGTCCTCATCCGATGCTATCCTATCCTATCCCTGGAAAGACATATACCTCAACATTTCAAAATCCTGTGAAGTACCCGTGATTTCCTCTTACCTGAGGTATCTCCCGAGTTCAAATAGTACTGTGCCTGCAAATCAAATAAATGTGTATTTGGACAAATGTACGGCATCTTTTGTCAGTTCCTCACCTTGAGCTTTTGCCAATCTCCAGGAGCAACCATAAAAGAGTATCATCGAGAGAATAAGAACTCTCCTGTGGAAAGACAAAATTGTTAACAAATGACAAGGGAAAGAACTAACTACCTGTGACTGAGAGTAGTTTACCTTTTCACGGTGTTCTATTATGAACACTTTAATGCCAGGAGCAATGGCAAATTCCCTGCTAAAATCTCTCTTCACAACAAGCTAAAAAATACATAATAACATAACTCTTTGTATTCAATTCTCACCAAAGAGTGACTCGTAATTAATAATGGACTAAGCTAAGCAGAAAGCTATTAACATGATGTATAGAAATTATTTTGTTGTACCACTGAAAGGCAAAGTCGTCAGTGGATAATTTGATCTGATCAGTAAAAAGAGTTACATTATTCAAAGAGACAGTCATGCTGTTTTGTTGCTCTTACATAAATGAGCATGATTTTGAAACTGAGAACACAAACTTTTAAATCCGTGCATAACAAACTGTGTAGGCACTGTGCTGTTCAACATGCTTTATGATTATTCTAGTAAAGAAATGCGTTGATCATCTGTGAAACAACGTTCCTCAGTGGTTTTCTTGGGAGAGAGACCTTCCAGCGACCCTCCAGCAACACTTCCAGGGCCTTACTGCTGCTGTGATACCCAGAAATACCAAAGAGCCACTTAGAGCTAATGGTCAACCACAGATATGCGGACTTCCGGTGGGCCCTGTTAAGAATGCTATTTTTTCTATGACTGGTCATTACTCAGCATTAAATCTAGATTTCGATGAAATTTCATGTGAATATGTTCTGCATGGAGAGGCTTTCTGGTGCTGATGTGAACACAAGATCACTACTGTGTGGCTATTTCTTGAACAATTGATGTTCTGACTGTTAGTAATTGAGGCATAAAAAGGTCTGAGGTTCTCGTACATGCAATTTGTAGTTGAAATACTCTTACAGTTGTGGTACAAGTGTCTCACATTAAATCAACATGTCGTTATGTTGTGCTGTCTACAGATTTTCTATCTTTTTCTGCTTATCACTGCACCCAGTTGTGCAATACAGTATGTACCATGTGATTGGCCAGCAGCTCCCCATACTCCATCTCAAATCATTGAACAAACTATGCGAGAAAGCCTTCAAAATAAAATACTTGAGAAGAATGGGCATTGCAGCACTCAGGCAACAACTTAGGGGATGTGATTAAGATCAATGGTCAGTCTCTCGCAATATTTTCAAATCATAGCTCAACCTCTCTGACGCCTTTCCTTGGAGTACTCTTGGAGCTGTAAAATTCAATCCCTTATCTCTTTTTCCCAGCTGCTGCTCTCACACAAGACAGACACTGGATATTACAGCTGATATTATTATGGCAGGTGTGCGGGTCCTCTCTCTGATGTGAGGCATAGATATATGAAGCAAAATTTTTTTTTGGACCTTTCCCTCCCCTCCCATCAGTTGCCGTGGCCAACGAGCTGAGTGAGATGTAGACCAGAGGGAGGAGAGTAAAAAGAGAGGGGTGAGAGAGAGAGGGGGTTGTCTCCTCCTCTGGTACAACATCTCCCTCAAATGAGTCCCAGAACATTGGCAAGCCGTCCGATTACAAGCTGCACAGACACAACTGGACACACAGTACAATGACTACACGGGTTCCCCCCCGAGCAGAAAAGTCTCCGAGCCACACCAAATGGTTTCCAGAAGTTTCCTTGTACCCCATTCGCGCAACACCTGTTTGCATTTGTGGCTTCGCAGCAGAGGGTTTCGGACACGACTTTCGCGGCATAATTCTGAAACGTGTTTCATGCACAATATCTGTCGTAAGCATAGAAATTGTGCACACAGCCTCTAAGCATGTCCACGTCACGTGAGTGAACCCGGCTCGGAACACCATGGACAGTCTCAAAGTCTTGATTCATGCGTACAACTAATGAATAAAAACGTTATAACGACTTACCCCCCGCCTCCAGCTGCTTTCAGTTTGGAGTACGGGGCATTGTCCGGCTCCATAGCGGTTACTTCATTCTTTCTCCGGAGTTTTTACTACAGTCCAGACACGCGTTAAGTTTTTCCATTCCAGGTGAGTCTTGGTGTGAAGCGACGGCGCAAACAAACAAGGCGAGGCGAGACACTCCTTCACGCCATCGTCTCTCCTCCGCGGTGCCCCGTCAAGCAGGACACGTCGGGGGCTGAAGAACTCCACCTGTGTGCGGGAAAGTGTCCCGGACGTCAAGCCGTGAGCACGACCGCTTCCCTCGAAATGACGAGAGTGTGTGCGTACACGTGAGGATGCCCGAGTGTGTCCGCTTTCACGAAATGAAAGTTTATTGTAGAGTGAAGGGGAAATGTGGAGGAGTGGGCAGACGGGGGAACGCCTCCCTCTGTCGCCCTCAGCTGACATCGAGGGAAACTCCAGCGCCCCCATCAAAGGTGGGAGCCCGCCCCCGCCAGAGCGCGGCGTAGCCACGGTAGCCGCTATCATCGCCGTTGCATAGACAACGACGTCCGAGTAACGTCAGACACAACAGTTTTTCTAACCTGTTCACACATCGGTTTTTAAAGAAACAGCCGATTTTCTGCAAAACACAAACAAATTAAAAACTACATACATACATACATACATACATACATACATACATACATACATACATTCATCCATCCATCATCCATACATCCTTACATCCTTACATACATACATACATACATAGAGATGTCCGATAATATCGGCCCACTGATATTATCGGCCCGATATTAGCATAAAAATGTAATATCGGTATCGGATTTTTTTTTTTTGCTTTAAAACCGATAAAAATAAAATAATGCTTGCGTTACACCGAAATAGTGCCTATGCGCTCCTGAAGTGTTTACCGGCGCACATATCGGTATCAGCTGTTATCGGTATCGGTAAATTGGGAGTTGGACAATATCGGCAAATCGGATATCGGCAAAAAAGCCATTATCGGACATCCCTAATACATACAAATGCACATTCGTAATATTGCATTTGACGTTAATAATGTATATGCGCCTCTCTGCTGTGAAACAACATGTACAATGCAATATCCTTTTTAAATTTTCTGTGCTGTATTGGGTTTTTGAGGTGGTTGTCATCAATATTTCTGAACATGAGAGAGTGTAAGTTCATATGATATTCCATATATTTACTCTGTATAGAATTGTGTTTACTTTTTCAAAGATGTGTAATTCATACAATCATAGAATAATATATCAGTTGTTTGTACAGATATGTATCCATTGATGATTTATTAATGAAACGATTTCTACTCACTGACTAAGTTCATCTGTAAGATGAAACCACAGGGTAATGTAGCATATAGTTTAGATTTCTCCATTAGTATGCAATTCCCCTGGGTGATATTTCAGATATTCAAGTTTAGTTACACAACAGACATGTAATAGTTTTTAGTGCCTCAGATGAAGTCATTCTTACAGCACATATGCAGTTAAATATGGTGTCCATGGCGTGATCCCAAAATCATACCATGTGTAACTGAATTGATACCATCAGCACACAAAGGCACACATTAGAAGGTCCTATTGCTAAACAAAAATCAATTATTGAAATTTGCACCAGTCCACAACTTTATGTAGCGGTCACCATCTTTCTTCTCCAACCACTGTCCTCATCCAGTTAGGGTCATGTTGTGCAGCTGCATTGGTTCTGATGTGTGTGATGTGTGTATGAGTCCGTGTGCGCGTCCATGTGTGTTTGTGTGCTGTCATGTGCTGTGAAATTCCTCTGCCAAAGAAAGTCCTCATTGACCCGCCCTCAGCAAACACGCTATGACAGTGTCCAAGGGAGACCCAACAGAGCACCAATTCAGCAGCTTGCAACTGGATCCCCCCTCCTCCGATCACACCGAGCCCCTCACAGTGTGTCCTGTCCGGACCAGGAAGGAAGAGAGCGCACCACCAACCTTGAAAAAGCACTTCCCATGTACCTGTCTGAGGATCATCGGATGTAAGGCTTTTGTTACAGCACATTATATTCCTCACAAGAGTGGCAATGTCCTCAAAGACCGCATATCACATAGACTTAACAATTGTACAACTCTAATCATTTGCTGTCAAGAAATGCAATTTCTGTTCAATTGGTTCCATTGGCTCTAAGACTCTGAGATATACCATGCCTTTATAACAAGGCCGTGTCACGAGAATGAGTAACTCATTACATTATTTGCATGATAAAATGAGGGAGAGGCATAATCATGCAGTAACAAAAAAATATCTGGATTCGTTCTGACCAGATCTTAGTTTGATTTGTTCACTATTGTGGCTTGATGCAGTGGAGTCAACATTTTCGAAATTTTGGTTACAAAACTCCCCAGGAAACTTTAAAGAAAGAGCCAGAGAGGAGAGCAAGAGAAAGTCACTGAGCCTTAGACGTTTTTTGTTTCTTTAGAGAAATTGTCCCACAAGACTGCGGTGTGGAGAATTTTCAAATCTATATAATCCTAAACAAAAATGTCAGTACAAGCTGTGGCTCAACAACAGAAAACGGTAATGAGGTAAAGGGGAAATTGGAAATATGCCTACAGTGATTGATTCAACAGACCCTTTTTAATTTGGTCTTGATGTGTTCTTGGTGTAACTTGATGCTTTACTTCTACAGAAGTAAATGTTTTACACTTACATATAAAATTCCTGGTCAGGCACACGTCTGGAGTATGGAGCTTGCCCTCAAGAGTTTGGCCACAGGGAGTGTTGGCTGCTCATGTGTAATATACGTTGATTATAATATGTTTTGGAGTCTTGCCTTTCAGAAGTGGCATCAAAGTATCTACACATGTGTGTTTCTTACATAGATTAGAATGTTTCAACAGGTCTCAGATTCTTTTGTTTTGTGCAGAAAGGTCAGATTTAGTTTGTCCTTTGTGGTCTAATAGATAGCAATAAAATGTTCAAATCAAATGTGAAAAATGTGGCTTATGGGATGCTTAAGGATGCCCTGCCCAATTTTATTTCAAATTGCCCACCTAAATGTATTCAACTCAATTTAAATGCCTGAGTACGCCAAGATCTGCCAGTGATCAGGCATGATTTATTAGGAATCACGTAGTCATCACGTAGTGTTAGTCAAATCATGACTAAGTTCTGTTGGACGCAGCAACTATACCATAACATTTTGCACCTCTATTGATATGGTAACTCTCACAGACATACTGCCAGGGTCAACATCTGTAATTTCTGATAGAAGGGGTTTAGCTCTGTCATTTTTCAAAGTGAATCAATCTTAATCATCTGGCATCTATCCCCTTGACATTCAAAGTGTCTACAGGGAATTGCCAATTGTATAAACAACGGCAACCAAATAATAGAAATCTCAGTCAATCTTAACTTAATGCAGTTTTGATTATATGCAGCAAATCTGTTTTTCTGGGTTTCAATGTCAGTAGAATAGTATTCTTAATCAGTATTGTAGACTGAGGTTTTAGCCTCAGTCTTTCCCTTCGATTTAAATTTCTGGCCTCAAAATTTGAGGAGGCTACCATGTCCTTTCATGTTAAAATCGTGGGATGGAAAATCTTGCATAATAAACATTGTGTCTTTTATATTACTCTCTGTGTCGCTGGAAATTGAGGCCAGCTGACAGCAGCAACCTCTGGCTGGGCACAGCTGGATCCGATCAATACTTCGAAGCATTGTTGAGTCATACAACATGTTTGAACAGGATATTAGAGGGAATGGTCCAGTCGGTCTTGTCTGGATAGTTCAAAACTAAAATGAAATTATTTCTTTTTCACATTTTTTTCTGTCAAACCTTTTTTTCTGTCAAATAACTTCAACTAATTTGCTAATGCCAAACCAATTTCAAACAAGTATTTACTTACCACAAGTGAACAGCAGAGAAGTAAAATGTAATGTCATGACCAAAAAAATCAGGAAATGACACAAGTGACTTTGTGTTATTTCCTTAGGATATTTGCAGTGCTATATAACAATTACAAAGACAAATCACTCAAACCATGCTTTTTTACCTAAATTGACTAATAAACATTTACACTTTCACCATGGTGAACATCCTCTTCTCTCTTTTTTTATTTATTTTGATTGCTCCCTTTGGGGATTGATGAAGTGGATCAGCTGTCTGACCAGACTCTTCCACCAATTATCCTCATTCATTCTTGTTCAATTAAGGACCTTCTCTTCGGTCCAATGTAAAGTAAGTAGGTAGGTACCTCATTGATCCATTGATCTATTGATACAAGAATTGTTAAGCCCCTGCAGCTCAAAGAACATATTGTAATCAGTATCTTTCCTCTGCCTGTGTCCAAACAACCTCAAAACTGCATCTCTGATCTTGACATGGAACTGTTCCCTTAGCTGTTACCTTGATGTGCTCACTATTAATCCCGTCCAACCTGTTCTTCCAACAAAAACATCAGCATCTTCACTTCTCGTACCTCCAGCTCAGCCCCATTGTCTTTTAGATGAGTACCATCTCCAAACCATCACCGAACATCAGGCTAAGTCATACTACAAATCTTGTACATCTTACCTGTCTGGCCACATATGGCTGCGAGCAGAACTGATTTGAACATTTTTCACTGTGAAGTTTGGTCTGTATTTGTTTGGATATTTACATTCACATTGAAAATAAGAACAAGTTGCAAAGGCAAGGTCTAGCCCGGTTTCCCTACACACACGGTGGACACACAGCAAGACATATTTCACATGTTGAATGGGGGCAATGTTACAAATGTTTACACAAGTAATTTTGAGAGCATATTGCTGTAATAAGAACATGCAGTTGCTATTTATCTTGTGGTTACCTATGCATTGCAGCTGTCAATCTGTGCAGATTACAGTAACAGCCATTATGTCAAATCAGACTATCTACACTTACTGTATTTGCTTGATATTACATTCTATCATATACGCAGCAAATTCTTTCTATAGGTATGCTGATGCTCCAAAGTCAAAAAGGTTACTATCAATAACCTAAAAAGCAAAAACATGAAAGATGGGATTCTTAAACCGTAGGCGCCATCATATTATGCTCCCTACCGAGCTGGAGAAACCAAATATTTAAAAGATTCCATAGAGTCTCGTCCCAGTGCCATGTGCACTCAACACTAACTGACCAACATTTTATTGGTTGGATTTCACTGAAATGTGAATTTTATTCAGTACCTATCAGACAGAGCAGTCTTCAGTGCATCTCACCCAAGAGACAAACTGACAGGCCCACATAACTTCGTGTGTGGACAAACCGCTGCAGAGTCTTCCTTGGTTTCATCATCCATTAGATATCACAGCATATGGACACATGTGAGGGAATTCCTCTGTCAACCATCCATTTGTACCTACAGGCAATTCAAACATATGCGCCCATTTTTATATCCCATGACATATGGGGAGCAATGGATAATCCCCAAGAGCCAGTGAAGTTACTAACAACCCTTAATTTGTTAAATCATGCAGGCAAATGAAAGTTGATCTTTGACAGACTGGAAACTAATGAAGTTTGAGGAAAATGTACATTCTAATACAATAAACTCCTACCCACAAATTACTTCATTAACAATTTACACAGGCCATTATCAAACTAGCAGCTGATTTCCTTTTCCATTTTGCACAATAAAAACAAGCCACTGATGGGGAACTTTTGCACAAAGAGTTCCCACTACAGCACAATTTTTCCAAAATTTAAGAGCCCTCACTCTTATTTCCAGCCAGGCTTTTCCACATCCATGCTCAGCTATGCTTTGAGTTTTATGTAGGAGCCAACATCAACTTCCTGTTCTTCTCCCAAGGTTTATTACCACAGTTGAATGGATGGGAACAAAGTTAATGGAGAATGTCTGGGGTGAAGACTCAGATGGAACTTTTTTGTTAAACTGACACACTAACAAATAGGGTCCTCACTGCTTCCACTGCTTTTAATTAGGTGCAAGAACACGTTTCAATGCTAAGATCATCATCACCTGTCAACATAGTTTAAGTAACCCTCACCAGCTGAGATGCTTGGATAAAATTAGATTCAGACCGCCTTGACAAAACAAATCAGTGCTTGTCTTTGGATCGGCAAAAAAAATTATCTAAATGGACTCAACAGGTAGTTTGCTGTTCCAGGAAAGTTCCACGGCCTGCAGGCATCCATAAACACAAACACACCAGCTTGGTTTCTACATGTAGGTGGAAACAGACCTGTTGTACACATATACTGTACACGGTCTTCATGTCACACACTCACCACTGTTATTATGGCACAGGAATGGTACAGTTAGTACACTCTGCCATGGTCACACCTCAGTGTTATTTTTAGTGGAGGAGGAAGTGACACAGTATGGGACATGAGTAATTTGCTGTAGTTTTCTGTTATGAAGTGCATCTTTGTCCACTGGATTTCCTAGAAGGCAGGTATTATAATGACATTTGTCACCATTTCCCAAACAGGCTATGGGATTATGTGCCAACACCATCACAGGTCTTGTAAATACATTATCTCCAACCATGCACATATCCATCCTTCCTCCTTTAGGGTGTATTATAGTAGTAAAATCATGATGCAGTGACTGATTTGACTGAACACAAAAAGACATTTTGTGTAACAACTAATCCCTCTGAGGGAAATGCAGGACAAACATTGCCAGCGGGGTTAAGTAGCAGGACAGAAATGAAATCTCTCTGTGCTTCAGTCCTATTTAGCTATCATCCTCCCGGACTTTGTGTGCGAGTATATGAGGTACATATTGAGTATGTAAAGGTTCTGTAGGAAGGAATTTGCAAACTACTGAAGAAATATGAAGAGACTGGCTCAAGTACAATGTTACTGGCAGCTATCAGTGGAGAGGATAATTACCACTTTGAAATGCTTTGATCACACATGCAGTTACTGTATTCTCAGTCTTTCCACAATGACAGACTGATGAGATGACTGTCCACACTTTTCCTTTATCCATGGTTAGAACCAAAAAGTTTTGGCGGAAACAAAAACAGTTGCAAGTTAGAAAAAAATGAAGACTCTCCAAGTCGCACAGCTTTATCTATAATTTATTGTCCAGGAACAGACAGTTATTCATACAATGGCTACTGGGAGAAAAACATGTGCAAGTGTCTTGAATGACTACTGTATTAATACTGTGAGTTGGGTGAATAACGGTGATCGTCTTTTAGCGTCACTGGGCAGTTTTGTTGTGTAAATAATCAAGGGGATCACTTTATGCTGTGCAACGTTTTTGTTGTAATTTTACTCTGGTGGAAGAAAATTGTAAAATCTACTTGCATGACAGCAGATGCTTTAAAGAGGATGTGTTTTGTTCATCAGAAGCTCTTTGAAAATAGAGCCTGACCACAGTGCAATCCAAAACAAATACTACTCCCTCTCTTTGTGAGTTTGACTGGATAAATGTACAGTACTTGTAAACAGGACCACCCACTCAAAGGATTGAAGACACATTTGTGGGTCCACTTCAAGGTCAAACACATTAAATGAGTCAGGATTTTTCCTCTCATAGCCCTCAAAGGCTGGCAATGCACCAGTTGGATATACTTTTGTTGATCCTATAGTGTTCCCTCCTCTCCCTCCAAGCGAGGCATCATTTATATTTCACTTCTTCCTGAATCCTTCTCATGAGTCCATCACTGATGTTGTTCTCCTGAAGACTCAGGTGACAAAGGGGAAACTGTGTTCTGCAAAGCAGCGACTCCATGATATCATTTCCACCAACATCGGTGATGTCATTGTTGTCCAAATCTACCTGCCTCAGATTTATGTTCACCTTCAGCACATCAGCCAGCATCCTTACCCCTGGGTCACCTAAGTTGTTTTCATCGAGAATTATTTGAGTAAGTGAGCTGTTAACTTTTAGGCTGTCAAAAAATTCCTTCCATGCTACAAGATCAGCGTTGCTTGTCTGTCCCAAACCCAAATACTGCAGATATGAGTGGTGCCTCATATAGGATGCTAACATTTTCACTCCATCACTACTCAAGCCATTTCCTCCGATATCCAGCTCAGACAGGGAAAATACAGTGAAATAGCCCCAGGCAGCTGGGAGGTCTGCTACTGTTTGTTGCATAAGTACATTCTGATCCGACTGGAAAACCATTGCCTGCTGGATGGCGGCCGCTCTTGCTGTTTGTTCCTGTAGTCCAACTATTCCGCTCAGCAGAGCCTGCAGTCCATGGTCGCGAAGTTTGTTTCCAAACAAGCTGCAGAACGACGAGAGGTTTGAAAGTCAGTGAAATGCATTTTGATTATTACAATGCTGACCAAAACAAGTCGGTAACGTCAACATTTCACAATTTACCAGGTACGGGCATGTTGTTGAACAATAAATGATATATTGTGGTTCTTTTTAAAATTCTAGTGTCATGAAAAGCTAATATTTTTGGTCAAAGGAGGTGACATTAAGTTTTATGTGAACATACTTATGTAGTCACAAGTTTGTATTGCATAGCCGTTGCCCTAACTGTAACCTTGACTTAAGGTGTGTGCTTGAAGAAAGGTATTCATAAAGTATATCAATATTGAAATCCCACTTTGTAATCTGTACATTATGTGGCAGCATTGTGTGGTATATAAGTAGATGTAAAACATGTACATTATGTTTTGTGGCACCAAATCTGAACAAGAGGGAATTAAGTTTTTGATTAGATCTAGCTACCCTTTTACCATTTTGTTGGTAATGTTCATTACCTCAGCTATTTTTATGTTTCTTGCTATGCCACCTTGTTTCAGATCTGTCATGCTCATGAGAATTGAAATTTTAACCTCAGCATACATCTAGCTGTTGCATTCATCAAACGGACACATTTGGACATTTGCTTTTTAAACTATCTTCACCATATTTCATATAGAAATCCTCTACAGACTGGACAATACAAATCAAACTTCAAAGCATTGCTCCACATATGTGATTAATCATGAAGAATCCATAGTCCTGGGGGGAATCTGTAATTTATCCTCTAAAACACACGTTTTATCTACTGAATATAAAGCAACTTTCCACCAAACGGATCCTGTGATGTGCCAACATTTATATGCAGTAGGTAATGCCTCTTGCTGTTGATTTATTGTCATATAGAATATTTGTAGTGTGTCCTTTTAAAGTAAAATCATGATTACATCTGTAGTACATGGTTGTGAAAAACACGTGGCCCTCGCTCCATATACTGCTGTACACACTGAGAGACTTCAAGACAGTTCTGAGGCACTGTCTCTATGCAGCGCCATCCCAAAAATCCCATCTCTCTGATGTAGCAGCTGTCTGTTTTGGAGTTGGCAACACAGACACAAAGTATGCGGGCTAAATGCCGGCCAAAGCCGCGTTGGCTGTGCATTACCACATCTGGTGTTGTGCTCGTGGCGTTATTATTTAGAAAAATTTAGCTTTCAGGGATGTTCACCGCACAGTATGTAGGTTGGTTTGGATGCAATGCTGTAGAAATGAAACTTCAGTTCCCCAAAGTTTCACTGAGTGTGTCTGATTGTGGTTCTGCCTTGAACAGCAATATGAAGTGGATCATTGGGGGGTTGAGGAAAATTGAGCTTACTGTAAACCTTTGACTTGAGGCTTTGCACCCAGCACATCCAGCAGAATATGAGCACCGTAAGGGCCAATAAGGTTGAGGTTGAGATTGATCATTGTGACCTCCGATAGACTCTTCTTCAAGGCTCCCGCAAGGCTCAATAGTAGGTCATCTGTTAGGTCAGTGTTCCTCAGGACCAACTGTTCCACCTGATCTGATGTGGTGAGCACTGTGATCATGGCATCCAACTAAAATATGAACCATGCAAGAGAGAATCACTGAGTCACTACGGCAGTGTTCTTATTTATGAGTTTGGTTTGAGCAGTGACAACACATTCATCAAGTCGACATCAAATTTTGCCACGTCTTTGAAAGATCATCTTGTCAGTGAAACGGTGACATTTTATCTAATGTACATAATTAACACATTTAATAGACACAATGATCGTAGATCCGAAAAACGTCAGCTTTGACTATCCTTCCCTGTTCAACAATGCCTTTCGCAGAGAGTAACTTTCAATGATACAGCCTATGAGTACAAATACAGATCTTAAGAAATTCAATTCTCTCGCAATCTTATGTGAGAAGTACAAACAAAAGCTAAATTTCCCAACACACATATACTTTTCCATGCATAAAACATACTCTGCATTATGACAGACTTTTGTGTTTACATGTGAGGACAGCATAGCTGGTCTGGAATGTGAGCAGAACAGGTGCTGAAGGTCTGTTAAACCACTAAGACAGAGTGACATGCAGTACTGTCTGGCCACTGGCTATAGAAATGTAACCACTCAAGAAATCCTTGAGCTTTGTTTCATACTTGGTTGGAGGACTTTTCATTGCGATGTGTAAGAGAACGCCAAATGTCCACTGATAAAATGCAGAGGGGATTTGTTTTAAATTAATCAATATTAACTTCTCACTACGGAATATATCTACAAATTTGGAGGACTTCACGGTGATCAGATAAGCCCCCAATTATACTGGAATCACTCTTGTTGAGTTGTATTGTAGGGAGCTCATGTTAATATAGGGATTAGGATTACTACAATTTCAGAAGTATAAGGATGTTTAACAACAAAAGATACCAGCCAATACAACATGTGCATGTGCACTGGAAACATTCATATTGATTTAGACAGATTATATCACATTAAAACCTTAAGCGACAATTGTCTTCATCTGGAAGCACAATGTTTTCAAAATTCACAGATGCCACACTTATTTCCATGGTTACTTCTGCTGTCTTTTGCAGATTTACACAGCAATGTATATGTAGACCTACTTGTATTTGCTCACACACACACGCATATGCACGCATGCGCGCACACACACACACACATTCAAACGCACACCTGTGCCTGCAGGTTTTGTTCTTTGGGTGGGTCCTCTTCCTCTGGCTCTGGCTCTGGCTCTGGTTCTGGTTCTGGTTCAGGCTCAGGTTCAGGTTCAGGTTCAGGCTCAGGCTCAGGCTCAGGCTCAGGCTCAGGCTCAGATTCCAGCTCTGGCTCCGGCTCTGGTTCGCCGTCTGGACTGGACTCTACATATGAGGCTGTTTCTTGGGGATTCTGTGTGGGCATTTTCTGGAGCCTGACCTTCTCCAGGACTTGCGATATCAAACAGGATCGGGATCAACAGATCAAGTAGACAGAAACACTGATCATTACTGTTTGATATATCAGAAAGCACACTGAAGTACTACCTGTGTAGACCCAAATTTAACTGGGATTGTGGTCTTATTCCTTTATTTACATCAGGTGTGTCAGGGAGGGTAAAACTAAAGAGGGCAATTATGTTTGTTTAAACTGATGACAATAAAATAAAGGTCTGGTACTGAATTACAAACTCCAAATCAGCATAACGGCTTGTAAATGTGGTCTAAGAGAATGGAATGGGATAATTTTTGAAGTGATATGATTTCAACCAATTTCCGCTCAAAATGACTTCACATGAAGGGTTCCATTGAATCAACAATCACATTTTGTAATTACCCTTTATGTTTCAATGATTCATGTCATGATGAAGTACAATAGACAGACCTTTTTTTGGAACCCATCACCCACTTAAGCCTTTATCTCTCAGGAAGACGTTATTGAAGCACACTTTCTTGTAAATTCACCCTTTTCTAGTTAAAATGTCTTATGTAAATCAGTTACAACGCTCCGGGGGATTCCAGACAGTTCCCACTGAGCAGTGGTTTCTTTACTCACTGTTTGCCTTGAACCACTTGTGTTTGTTTGGGCTCTGCTCCAGTGCAGCACTCATTTCTACACATTCTTCATAGAAGTCCCTCCATCCTTCCCGGTCTATGCTTTTTCCATTTGGTTCCGGGGCCTTCTGTTTCTCTACATTCTGCTTACTCAGTGCTTCCTCAGCCTGGAATGAATCTTAAGGAAGAAAAAAACTTTTTTTCTCACGAAGCGTAGAGATGGAAATACCACATTCAGTGTGGAATATTTTCTTGCCTTATTTTCATCTTTTCAAACAGAAATGCATTGAGTGGAACTAACCAAGGTGTTGTGTTGACTTTCTGAGTTGCCGCAGCTCTGAGCGTGCCGTTGAGACTTTGCTGTACATCTTACTGTGTGTTTGCTCTGATCTGGGGAAAGAACTTTGGTCTGCACATTTGTGTGTCACTGGCTTATCTGAAAGCTTGGGGTCATTGCAGTCTAGTTCTGTTTCCCCTCTCTCATTTCTAGATGGCTTGCATCTGCTCCCTCTCTGATTGGATTGACCCTTCCGTCGTTTTGGTTTTGAGGTCTCTCTAATCCCAGCGGCAGCTGTGCCTTCACTGTCTGTGGAGTGACTGGCACATTCTTTGATATGTTTTTTCGTTTTTGTGAATGATTTCCTCTCTGGTTTGGCTGGGATGAACAGAGGAGATGATGGACAAGATCCTATGGTACCTGCATGAGGGATGAAAAGGATTTTGTTCTGGGTTGTCATTAAACTAGGCATTGTCTCTGTCATAGTATATGATGAAAATTATTTAACCAGCAATGAAATATCTTAGGGCTTTATACCATCATCTGGGTTCTTCACCACAGGGAGAGTGATATTCTTTTTTGTGCTATTGTTCAACTGCTGGCAGGAGCTGTATTTGTTTCGGAGACTTGTACATCTGAAATAGATGGAAAATTGAACTTTCATCACAATGCGCCACATCAATTCTTCACATCCTGTAAATAACTTTTCTCTCTTCGGTTGAGTCACAAAATCTGTCAATGATTGATGTCATAGTTGCCTATTTTCACCACAAACATATTCATGAATCTACTTGAGTGGTCATAACATAGTTTTACGCTGCTGTTGTGCCGCTGGTTTCAAAGAGGTCGCTGACCTGTAGCAGGGAAACCCTCCAGACAGCCACAGTAGTCTGAAGCAACTCTTCCTTCCCTGCTGGAAGCCTGGAGCATATCGGTACTCACAGCAAGAGCTGATTCTGGCTGCCATGATCCCATTCACATACATTGACACACTGAATGGGAAACCTCTGTGTCTCTGAGACAAAAAGTGGAAGTGATCTGTGGGCCCAAAGAGCGGAGAGGAAAAATATTATGACAAGCTTCAGCTGGATATAATAATGTCCATATGGACTTGACAGTTTGATCTCCTTGTGCCAATACCTCAAGGCAAATGAACCAACATTGCAAGTCACCATCAAAAAATAAAACAAAGAAACCTAAGTGAGGACACTTGAAAAGGTGAAGACACTGTAAATCTCCAAGTTGGGGGATCGTTATTCTGCCCAACCCGGACTAAAAACCCAAAGGGAGAATAAAGAAAGAGGAAACAATGATGTGCCCATAGGGAAAAAACAGGCTTGTGCCTCACAAACTTCTGAGATTATCCAAAAACATCTACACGCCACTATTTTTCTCTTAAATTCAGATTTGTCAAGTACAAATCCAAAGGCTTCCTCTTTGACACTCCTGACGTCAAGAGGGGTAGAACCAGGAGATATTTCACAACTGTTTGCTACAATGCCTAAAAACAACAAAACAAAACAAAACACCTGACAAAAAACATCAGCGCAAGTGTATCATCAGAGCAAAAGCCAAAAACAACAGATAGAGCAAAAAGATTCTTGAGAAGACTCTCCAGAATTGAGCCGGCCTCTCAGAGATGAGCTTGGAGGACTCAACAAATGACCTAACAACAAAGCATAGAAACAACACCAAAGGCGACAATAACGTCATCGGTAGCGGAAATCTGAGGGTAATTCACTCTGGTTATCTGCCATTATAAGTTGGCACAATATTATTTGTGTTATAGTACACAAATATGAGCTTGATGAGTCCTGTCTAGCGTTACAGTATCGCATTTCACAGGTCCATACCTCCTGGAGACACCAAGCCTTTGAAGACACAGATATTCTCCCCTCCGTTGGCTTGTTGGAAAACCTTCAGTTCATCCTGTGTTGACCCAGAGCCTGACCCTGCATGACCTTGTCCTAAGTAGGCCATTGTCACAGTAACGTTGGACTTCCTCGCCTCTCTTTGAGCCTTAAGCATGCTCTAAGAAAAACATGGCAGGAGGAGGGGTTAAACTATCAGTCTTGCAGTCCAAAGACGTTTGTCAGAATACCTGTTTCTTAGGGAAGCCCTCCATTTTCTGTGACCCAACTGAGGAAAAAGAACCTCTGCGCTTGTCATAAAGGTATGGGCAGGACTGAGTCAGAGGTCCTCTGACTGAGTTAAGACTAGAGGCCTTTGTAGGGATTGATGGGAGGTAACCAGGCTGCTTAGCTGTTCCCCTTGAATGAGCGGCAGGATTATCCAGCTGTGGACGTGTGCAGCAACGAAAGGGTTAATCTAATTAATATGCCACTGAACTGCTATTGGCGTTGTTTGAGTCGATACAAGCATTTCAGTCCAATTAAATCCGAGCACAAGGGTCTCATCAAATTTGCTGGCTCAACTGGTCCAACTGGGAGAAGGATATTAAAGTTGACATTTAGTTTCTAGATTTTGATTGCAATATGTAGAAATGGATCATAAACAAGCAATATTGTCAAATCTGTGTTTATTTCTTGGACGTCATGAAGCATCCTTGGAAAATTGCAAAGAGGTTCCAGTCAGGTAAAAGCTCATTTGTCAGAGTGATTTATGTTCTCGGCACAACTTCATAAATTAAGCCATATTAACTGAAATACAAACCACAGTGTAATGGTATGGATATGATTAAAACTAAAATCTCTCAAATTTTCCAACTTGAAGAATAGTTAGAAAATAGTGAAACCTCTCATGTGGCTGGTAGTATGTGAGTTGCTGACCTTATAGATCTCCACAGTGTCTGGACTTTCAAGCAGAAGAAGTTTGCTTTTCCCTCTGATCAGGCTCGCAATGGAATGGATCATTTTGGGGTCTCTGGCTGCCTGAACTGGTATCTAAACAAAAATAAATAAATAAAAAATTAACAATGATCGTGTGACAAACTATCAGACACTTTGTCTGGACCTACTGGAGTATCTCTGCGTCCCCTATGGACTTCTTTGTAGAGAATGTCCTGCAGGAGACCGTTGCTGTTTCTTCGGATGTGTCTGGAATTGTCCCTGTGATAAGAATCCATTTTGTCAGCAGCCCCTGGCGTCTTTTGATCATTAAAAAGGAAAAACAAACAGAGAGCACGTCATGGCAAGTTACCTACGATCTCTCTGTTATGATTAGGAACTTCTCAAACCAAGATTTTCTATTCTCTAGAATTTTCTCATCTTATCCAACATAACTATCAAACACATGCTTCTACATTTTTCACAGGTTAATATGATGTAATTGTGTCACAATTAAATGTGTAACACTGCAACACGGTGTGCTGATGAGTAATACATACTGTACATACAGTAAGATACTGTACATCGTCTTGTCTATTTCTTTTCTTAATGATTATGTGTATGTGCATGTGTCAAAGAGCCGTATTATTTGATTATATTAGCAGAATACAGAAGGAGAATGACAAGAGCTTTATCATCATCTTTGGTCATTAATCATAAAATCATCATGCAAGTGTGGGGAGACAAAGAGAAGGGGAAATGATTGAGTTACATTTTCCCAGGAAGAGAACGAAAATGGGATTCACATCAAGTACACTAAAAGATGAGAATGAGTTTTCAGGGGAACAACGGAATGTTACTTGGTGTTGTCACCTGAGAAAGAGGCCACCGTGTCTGCGCAGGTCATTGCCTACAGTGCAACACAAATAGAAAATACTAAAACCTGCTTAGGTTGATGGTTCAGTTCCCTCATAGAGCCGCTTTGCTATAAAGCTTGATGATGATGATGACGCTGACGCTGATCCAGCTGTCAGAAAGAATAAAAAATAACAGTTAATATTATATGTGACCTCCGTCTGTCAGCAAACAGATCTGTTTTGTTTCACTCGCATCTCGTGACTGACTAAGACAGACTGTATTTGTAACCCAATCGCCGCATCCATGACCATGTCATCTGCAGCAGGGGTTTTACTTGGAGAGGGTACAACAGGCAGGCAGCCATATTAAGAGACAATCAGCTGCCATGCAATAGTCTGTCACACATTCACTTGTAGATTTACAGCAGGAGCTGCAATGCCATTTCCTCAAATTCATTTTCCGCAAAAATGTCTACTTAACCTTTTCACTTGAACTGATGTAACTGCACAACAGCGATACAACATGGATTTAAGAATGGAGAGATATGGCTGTGCACACAGCTTGACACACTTTCCAGTAAAGCCATGTATTTATTGGTAAAATTTGACTTCAAAAAATGATTCTTAAGAATTCATCTTCACTGTTTAATTGTAATTATCTCCCCAGAACATTCAGTTAAAGACTTACAGTGGTGAGGGCGCCTGAGGTTTGATTCTGGGCTGCTCTCAGAGTGATGATGAAGTATCCTTGAATAAGATGCCGGATTCCTAATTCCTCCCCAGGGTCTTCGCTGAGCTGCTCACCGATGCTCCAAAAGGCAGGAAGAGTCAGATGGTGAGGGGCAATATCTCTTGGGCCAGTGAAGTGTTTTCTACAGGTTTTCTTTAAGGAAATTTAAAAACTATCTCCCTTTGGCTCTTAGTTACAGCACTGCCACGAGCGGTGTGAGAATTTTTACTGGAGATGAAAAGATCTTCTATCAAATTTGTTCACAAAGTTTCCATAGTACCGGCAGCTTACCTGTTTTCCTATTCAGGTCCCCTGCTGACTGCTCCTTCTTCCAGGGGATCTGATACCGGCGCAGCTGTTGATCTCTTGTTCTCTGCTCTCTTTTAGCACAGCCAGCCGGTGACACCTGAGCAGCTGACACCTTTGGCACCAGGCCCCGCAAAGCAGACATAGGTTTCTCATCAATCTTTGATCGGTCCCAACCCTCGCTCTTCAGTCTGCGCACGTGTGATGGTGTTTGTTAAAGCTCTCTTTTACGTATGAGGAGGCATTTTGTTCCGCGGAGCTATGTGTGTATGTGTAGATTTAATCTGATCCGAGAACATCTTGATCGCTGCCACCGTGGCAGCAAGAGGCACTGAGGCAATGCTTTCAGCCGCTGCACAGCTAGAATAGTTTATCTCGTTCAATAACTGCATGTATCTTGTTTTAATAACTTGGCATTGACAGCTTTACTGAGCGGATACTCACTATTTGATCCTGTACTGCTCTACCAATCAACATTTTCTGTTTGTTGTTCTGCAGAACACTACTTAAGTTGTTCAAAAGAGGAATCACCACTGAGGATAAAGTATTGTAATTATCATATGATTTAGCTCCTCATTTCCTTGCTTCTACTAGTCAAGTGAAGTTAATGTAATTTGTATAGCGCCAAATCTTAACAGTATTTATCTCAATGTGCAGCAGTTGGAGCATGACTCAGATGTTCGAAGGTTCGTAATCGAGAAATACTAGAGATGTAACCAGGGGTCAATAGAAGGCAGAACAGAGTAGTAATCTAAACCAGTTAGTTCAGGTGCACTTTGGTTGTTGCAATGGCATGATGATAATATTGATAAGAGGGGTGATAATCCTGCAACATTTCATCATTTCAAATGGTTTCTCTCCTGAGCAGCTCCATTCAAATGCTCCCTCTCACCAGAGTTAATAAAAGCTGAAAAAATTTGTAGATCAGAGGGTGATTTAGTCTGTGTTTGTTTGTGCTGGATATGCACACTCAAGCATGTGTGTGAACAATAGATGGACATGTGCTTAAAGATATACCGATAGGCAGAACTGCGTTACCTCCCACAGCCATTGAGACAAAAGGAAACCCATAAGTGGGCCTTCAAACCCAGGCGCTTCATGTTTTGAAGCAGCAATGCCAACTGCAGAGCCAGTTGGCCCCTTGGCTATCTTGGAGAAGCCTCTGTGATTCCTGCCATCACAGCACTACAGACTAATTAAATTCTTTGCAGTTAAATGCTTTCCAGACAAGTTCAGCTGTCACACCAAGAGGCATTACACACATTACTGCAGGAAAGTGAGCAGAAACGATGGAATAAAAAAGTCTGTTGTGGGAACTACTACTTCAACCCCGGTCGCACGAGGAATTTGTCAGTGTTTCACGTTGAGGTTATCAAACACATATGTGGGGATATGATTGGTAAAGAAAGGTCTCATTCTTCATGTTTCTGGCAATTAATTCAAAGCACATTCACATCATCAAATCCTCTAAGGCTTCATCATAACGGAGGCTATAAACATATTGGACGGTCTATTGTACAATATTCTTTTTATACAACATTTTGAATTTTCCTTCTGCGTCCCGATCAAGATCCTTCTGGTCTCCCTCCATTGCTCCACTGTGAACTGTATGAATAGCTGCTGTGTGTGCCCTTTCAAAAGCCTGACGTACCGTGCATAGTGGCTCCATGCAGCTCCTTATGGGCCGTGGCACAGCGAAAGAGCCTCTGGAGGCGAATGTCTGGCTGCTGCATCCATTACAGCCATAAACTGATAGGGGGTCCGTGAATGTTTGGCTTGGCAATCCAACATTGGCTTGGTTGCCATATGCACTGAAGCAGTGTGTCAGTTTATTATGAGCACGCCATACGCCTCCGTCCTCCAACGTCTACGGCCTGATGGATTATGCACGTCGAGTTTTATGTTCAGTGAGGGATGAGGATTCATCGTATTGTTCTGCTCTGCATATTTTTGGGGGAGGAAATTTATAAAAGTCTTTTCTGATCAATGTGAAGAAGTTCTAGATTTATGCTGCCATACATATGTTGTTTTATAGCAGCATAACGTTCTATGCCTGAGACCTTATCTTGTTAACGTCATTACTCTACTTCACAGAATGAAAAATGCAGACTGTAGGTCAGATCTGTGTCATATATACATGAAGCCACGGTGACGTACTGTACGTGACTTTTGAGAATAGAATGTTTGACTTAAAATTTAGTGTAGAATTACCGCATTTTAAAGGCAGCATCCAGGTATCAGAGACACAACAAGGGTGGAGTGATTTGGGGTTAAGGTCAGAGAGGCAACATTGACATGGTTTGATCATTTGCAGGGGAGAGATGGTGGATATGTCGGACCTAGGATGTTGGAGATGGTGCTGCTAAGTAGTAGGTGTGATTGGAAGGAGATAAGTAGGTGGAGAAGGATGTGGCGACCCCTGAAAGCAGAAGCCGAATGAAGGGGAGAAGGAAAGTCATAACCCAGGTCGGATTGTTTTTCCTTTATGATACTTGCATGTCAGCAAGTCTATAATGGCGTTGTTCCATAATTTTGCCATTCAAATATGAACAAAAGGTCTCACTTCCTGAGGACTCAGATGTTGTTATACTTCCTTTCACCACTTGAGGGTGCTACAGACCAGTCAGACCATCTCTCACATCCGAACGCAGTGCACTCATGTCAGTCTGCAGAGGAGAGTGGATTGTCTGTTAACACCCTCCAGTACTCGCTGTGCTGCTGTGCGGATTTTTTCCTTCTTGTGCTGAGTCATCAGTTCCTGCTGTCACCAACAGTAATTCAAGACTATTTGTTGTGGCCACTCGTTTGTAACTGGCAGGTAGTTACACTTTTGTAAGATGGAAGACTGCTGCTGGCCAGATGCAGCTGCTGAGTTGACCTGCCAAGACTCTCCACTAATAGTCTGCAGCTCACACTGATGCCATATCTAGCC
>OMPJ01046671.1:0-50937 GCA_900312935.1 Carapus acus | reverse complement strand
ACACACACACACACAGACAGACACACACACACACACACACACACACACAAACAGACCGATATACACACAAACACAGACCCTCACACAAACACACACAAACACACCCCCACCCCACCCACACACACACACACCGATATACACACAAACACAGACCCACACAAACACACACGCACACACACACACACACACACACACACACACACAAAATGACCCCAACCATGCATGGAACCATTCAGCACAGCACCATGGACAGTGATTTGTCAGAAAGAAAGTAGCGATATGGAGCAAATGCGTAAATGAATACCTGTTGTTTATTGCCACTCTGCGACAGGAGGTTTGCCAGTTGCATTCACAACATTATTTGTAGCCTTGGAAAAGTTAAAGGCAAGAAGGAGGCACTTTATACCACTAGAAAGGATATTGACAATATCAAGGAGGTGTTACTCCTGCGCAGTAGCAACAGACATTTAGTTAGCTTGACCTTTCAGGATCAGAGGAACTATCTGTGTGTAGCTGTGATTATTAAATATGTTTGTGTAAAATGTTCTGTCAGGTGTCTTACTCAGAGGCAAAAGCACATATGCACAGTACCTTACTGTGAAGATTTCAGATTCCTGGAATCTGTGAGAATAGGATAGGAAAAGAGCCTTCAACCATCAGGCTCCTTTCCTATGAAACCAGCTGCTGACCAGTGCGCAGACATCCTCACCAGTCTTAAGAGGAAGCTGAAAACTCTCCATTTTGATAAATTATATAGTTAGTTCATGCTACGATATTAGAATTAGACTGTCAGGGGATTTCTCATGATACATTGAGTTTTTTTCTCCTTTTCCTCTCTCTCCTCCTCCTCTCACCTGTATACATGTCTCATGTTCCCCTGAGTATTTGTGTCCCCTTTGCTTTATCAACCAGCAGTTGGAACATGATCAGTGATGACGGACCTCCAAATGTCTGACTTCTGCTCCTGATCAGCAGGCTGTGCTTAGTTTTAGGCATGTCTGTATATTCTTTATGCATGCTAAATTCAACCTATCAAAGCACTATTACTGATTACTGCTGTGCATCTTTACATCTGTCTCTGCCACTGTCTCTCTCCTTCTCTCTTTCAACCCACCCGTTCAAGGCAGATGGCCACCCACCTGCAGTCTGGGTCTGCCCAAGATTTCTTCCCATTAAAGGGTTCAGTTTTTCTTGCCACCATTGCAAAGTGCTTGCCAATGGGGGTTATGTTGGGTCTGTGTATGTAGATATTAAGCACCCTGAGATAACTTCTTTTTTGATTTGGCAAAATGCAAAAACAAAAGATAACTTCTGTTTTGATTTGGCGCTACACAAATAAAATTCAATTCAACTGTGTTGAATATGTGTCAGTCTCCCCATATGTAGATGGATATGTTGACTGGAGAGCATGTGTGACATATTTGCATCTTTAAAGGTCACACCCTGCAGTGCCATAGTTGCCCCAATTCCACCAACAGTTGCTGCACTTACACTCACCGCACACACATTGTTGGAATTGTTCGCATTTTGAATCCACACTGCATGTGATATCTATTCATGTCTTGTGAATACATTAGGCTGAGCTTGGAACAAAATTGAAGAATATAACGTTGCCAGAGAATACAATATTTTCCATGCAAGAGTGCCGCCTTGAAAGGAAGTGTGGGTGATGGTTATATAATGATATAACGTCTGTTCTGCCTCTTTGTTATTGATCTCACCTGTCTTGACTGCCAGCTTTTGTGTCTACAGCACAATACGCTTCTTAACAGTTTGAGGTGTGAGGTTCCCCCAGGACACAATTTTTACAGAATTCAAAACAGGGTTTAATTATCAACTCAGTCACCCTACTTTACAAAGGTTACTTGGTTTATGTTTCACCTCAGGTTGGCCTGGAATCCCAATCTAGCTCTGGCAAAATGAGCACTTCAGTTTGAACTGATGAAAACCAGGATTTCTTCATTGTTCATGTTTGTCTCTCTGGAATTTAATTGTTACGTTTAGTCTTGACGCTGTATAAAAACTGTGTATTAAATGCTTTTAGTTTACAATTAATAGCCTAATCCAGATGAAATATAGTTCACTGGGGTTTTGGCATTCCTGTGTTTCAAAGATTCTTCCTCTGTCAACCAGATTTTAATTCAAGATGTTCACCAAACATACGAGTATGTTAATCTCATATGCCTCCTCTCACTTCAAAACATCATACTGGTATTGACATTAGACCCTCAGCACTTGAGTCATCCTAGACGCTATAACTTTACCATCTATGAGGCGAGATGACGTGTCAAAAGTGAGGCACTCCCACTGGGTGTCCCCCAACACACATGTTAGATGACACATGATGCCCTGTAAGCCTCCAGAGACAGCTGCAGAGGGGCTAGGGTATCATCAGCTGTCAGACAGACGGGCCAAGTATGAGTGAGGGGACAACTTCTTAAATCTGGAAAAAGTCTAAGAAAAGGCAGGCTTAGCCACTGTGTCATCATCTTTGTTAAGTGATGTGAGGTTGCCATTTATTCTCCTTCAGGTTCCGATTGGTCTATTTCAGAGTGAGCGAAGGGTGGCGGGTTTCCTACCGTGGGATTACAATTACAATTTACTATATACGCAGCAATGAAAAAATGGGGGGGAGAAGGGAAAAAGATAAGATAAGATATGATAGGATGAAATAAAATAAAGATTGTTTTAAATTTAGATTTCAACTTCAACTGCATTCATGCTTTGACAAGATCCCACATGAAAAGCATTTATGCTTGAGATTTTAAAAATCTTAAGAAATTTAGTTTTCTTTAACATAGTCGCTATACACAATGAAAAAACGCTATTACACAGAAATAGAATATTTCTAAAATTGACAAGTACTGGTCTGCAAGCCAGACAAAACAAACAAGAAAAGCCATGCAGTAAAATTAGTGTTTCATCACTTGTTCTCGACTGTTTGAGTAGTCCTACTCAGAAGTGCAAACTGACCTCCAGAAATGGGCAAAACACCAAAAACTAGGAGGAGCTTTTCATCGTAATGTTTATAAATCAATAATGCAAAAGTCACCTAGACTTCATTCAGATTTATGACCTAGTGCATTGCATATGAGATGGCTAATGTGGTCACAGATGCCACCTGTTGTGGGTCAGTGAATTACTCCAATGCATAAGATAATTGGGCTGAGACCAGGATGAGTTGCTATTTCGACACATTGACGAAGAAGGGAGAGATAAATAAATACCCTGAAGATCAGGAAGAAAAAACAAAATCAAAGTAAGGATCGTAAAAGAAATCTGCATCAAAGTCTGACGCACTACCATTACAGTGGAAGTGTGTGTGTGCTGTTTTTATGTTTTTCTTATGCTCGATGAGCTGCCTGACAGTTGAATATCTCCTTGGGGATGAGTCAGGTACCATCTATCTATCTGTCAGTCTATCTGTGATTTAAAGTCTGATAAACGCTGACTACGTGAAAGACCAACACAACTCATGAAAAGTTTTGACCTATTTCACTTACATGTTTCTGCATCCAAGTGCCAGATGACATTTTGGCATGTGACACCAGAGATCTCTTTAGGGTCCAGATGACAGCCTGTCTGCACTCTCCTTTCTCCACCTTCTATTGTTCATGTGATGTACAACGCTACTACACCCTTGACCTGACTTTTCTGGGATTTTACCATTGATTTACTTACTGGGTGGGCACAAGAAAGCTCGTAACATTGTGGATCCAGCCAAACTGAAGCTGACTGCAAAGTGTTTGGATGTCAGTAATATTACTGAGGATAAGTTAAACTTGCAGACACTAAAAGAGAAAAAACCTTCATTATCTCTATATGGATGCAGAGGAGATACCAGCTACATGTGTTGGGATAATTTGATGGATTCCTTACCAATTTTAAAACCTCAAGACCTTCAATTTCTCTGTGGTTGGATCATCCTGGGAGCCCGCCTGACAAGAACAAAGGAGCTCCTCCGTTGGGTACTGTTTTAATTAAATCTATTGAATACTGACCTATTTCCACAAAATTTGCCATAGCCTTTTCTCAAGCAAATGGACAGCATCTGCTGGATGACAACTGCAATAATCAAATTGACGATTTTATTCATCTAACCTGATTTGGTGGTCTAATGGGCACATCTGTGTAGTCCAATGCCATTTCCTGTTAAACATCATGTCCTTATGAGGCATATCATGCTCAGGCTTTGATGCAATTTTAACATGGGCATTGAGTCAGTATAATCCTTATCTTTCTCTTGTCCAGTTTGTTTTTGAATCTCACTGTGTTGAGAGTTTAAATGGTGATTTATATATAAAGATTAATTGATAAAAGGTATTAAGACTACTCAACCAAAATTTGTTTTCCATAACTCAATTCTGTTGAAGAACATTCAAGCTCAAACTGCACCTAATTTGCATTTTGTGCTACTCTCTTTAACCCTCTTGAGATGAATCATCATACCAGCCATCTAAGGTATTGTTGCTGGCCACACACTGCACTGTATATAAATAAACAGCGAACATTTCTGGACAGCAGGTAGTCACAAGAACCCGCATGGAATGGAAGAAGTGATCCAAAGCGTGCGAGATTTGTTGGAGGGAGTTGACAGGGTCAGGTCAAACAGTAACCGAGATAGATCCTGCAAGTGAGAAGACTAATGCTGCTGCTGTCATTGAGGATGGAACATAGGTTTTGCTGAAGCTAAACTGTTTACCTAACTGTCTATGTACAGAATTTGCAAGTATGCTCAGAGATGACAGCTCAAAGAGTCATCACATGCGCTCCTTGACTCAGTTCTGATATTTAGAACTGAACTTGTAGGCTCTGCAGTACGATAAGCAATACGTTTTGTTGCTCATGAAGCCAATATTGAAGCCATATGAAGACAAGTATTCTTAGCCCTCTACGGCACGTGGTGCACGACTGACACAGTTAGAGGTTTACCAGGGAATCCTATCCAAACATAAAAGTCAGAACATACCAACAATTCCTTAGGTATGAGGCAGGGCAAATTAAGCGCTCAGTTTATGGGTGTGTGTTGGGGGTCTTGGGTTTCAGTCAGGGATGGTCGGGATTATTCATCTGAGGAGGATGTGGGTGGTGATGTTGCTGGAGGGGCAGGTTTTACACCCTGGAGTGAGCAGTACAATACTTTTTAAGATCTGCTAGTCAGGAGGAGAACTTCACGGACAGGACCCCAACGTTCTGCCTAAGCTGGTGATATTGAGTCCGATCTAAGAGCAAAGGAACCTAAACTTGCAGAATGGGAATATACAATGAACGAGGGTAAGAAATCTCAAATAATCTACATTTAAACAGATTTAAACAATTTCATACATTGTCAAGTCAAGTTGTTAGATGATTTTCTGAAGAATGGTCATTGACTGGGGAGTTTCAGTGGTGCTTTAGTGCATTTTTGTGGAGATACTGAATTTGAGGTGCCATTTTCTGTAAACTATTTTGCAGGGAGCTCATTGGGGAGCCACAGCCCCACCACATGCTGATCAAGGACATTAAAGGACGCCCCCGCCACAGCCGTCGCAACTTGTCAGCTGCTCCCAGGAAGCTATCAAAAGCACCACCCAAAGACATCTTCAGTCAAACGATGTTTATGGGTCAGTAGAAGTTATCATTGCTTGTATCAGGAAGACCAAGAAAAACAACATATCTCTGAAAATATTGTGAGGCCTGACTTGAGGAAAAATATTTCTTCTCTGAACGAACTACAGTGCTTTCAGAAAATCAATGCACGGATAAACAACGTGACATCTTTGGGGCGGTGACTCATGGTTTCTCACAGCTTTGATTAAAAGCTATAAAGTTCACTTTAAACCTATCTTTTGAGTGGGAAACAATTCCCCTGACGGCTTGGGAATTGGCCATGAAGATTTGCCTGTCATTGGAAAAAGGAATGCAATTTTGTCTTGAGGGGTCTCAAAGTGAAAAACATGTCAAAACCTCAAAAGTTTAGGAAATATGAACTTGCACTTTTGGTTGTGTGTTTACAAGGATTACCATAACTCACCAGTTTGTAGAGTGCATCTAGCTATCCTTTCATCATTGCTAAAATTACTTTCCTCCCGGAACACAGCAGCCCCCCCTGTGGAGGCCGCTATTTTGTGATATTTGGCTTTGTGACAGCAGAGAGGAGAAAGGCTGCGAGAATCTAAAAAAGATCTCACGCTGACCTGTCGGTAGTAAGGCTACAAGCTTTCTGGAACCCTCTGTCAAAGACATGACAGCAGAATGTTGGTTTGAGACACATGACATACCACTGGTGGAGAGTCATCCCGCCTCTCCCCACTCTGCATTGTCACAAGACTCACAATCTATTCACGATGGTGGTTGAGATAGCGTGATAAGCTCTCTATTGCCATCTCCAGTCATCGCCATTGCAGTCCATGTATGTTTTTTTCATGGTGGTATCAGCAGTGCATCAAAATACAAACCATGCTGTCGTTATTCACTGTTTTGAGGTCTCCTCTCTCCTTTACAGTCTGAAGCTGAGGGTGGCTTTTCATGCTTCACATTTAAAGGCTCTCAGTCTGATGAGCAATGGCACCGCAGATCAATACAGACAAATATTACCGCACAGAACGGCATGCGGTCCCAGTCGTTCCTGAGGGTCGATCTAGCGTGCCCGCGGTTGTTCATTCCGGTGTCTGGATATATTGTATGGCTCCACGCAGGCTACTGCATTGATCATGAACAACCCACTGCGCACATGTACCACCGGTGCTGTAGATCTTCTTAGAATTAAAAATGGCAATGACACATCCATGACCTCAGTGGGTGTATTTGGAGAGGGTTAATAGAATGTCCTGAGAAAGATAAGGCTCCTCAGAGAGTAGCAGTAATTTCAAAAAAGCAGAAAAGGGGATGATTTCTAAACAGTAATTTAGTTTTCAATTACCCGGTGGGGTTTCTGCTGAAAATCAGCATGGAGCATCTGACACATACAAAGTATTGATTCACTTAGAATTCAGTAATGTAAATTGACGATAACATCAATTTGTTTTGAAATGAACTATTGCCGATGTCATCCTAAAAATACAGCAAGCATAATATAAATGTCTCCTTTGAAAGTAATAAGGAGATATCTTTTATTTTTATTTTTTTTTTTTCAAATGATGTCTTCAGATGACTGTAATGGAACTGTCGTATGTCCTCTTTTGAACATTTTAGTGGGGGGTTGGACCAAGGAAGATCCATGCTGTTCTGTAGAGCAGTTCTACCCCGAGTACAATGAGTGGAGGGCAGCAGCTCCCATGGTAAACCCTCGCGCAAATGTGGGCGTGTGCACATTTGATGGGAAGATCTACACTGTGGGTGGTGAGGATAATGTCCGCTGTTACAGCAGCGTGGAGAGGTAAGATGCAGTCCGGGGATGTCTCTATTCAAAGCTTATAAGCTGAATATGAATCATATCAAGAATGTGTCTTTTTTCTTTGAAGCCTTGCAAGAGATGGAAGATTTTTTTTCTTGTTTTTCTACTATCTTCACTTCTTATTTATCATATGGTGCCTTCAAATTCTGCCTTTAATATCATGTTTACGCACCAATGTTGACATTGCTCAAATGTAAAACAGAACTTGATGCACACTTGATCAGGTGAGACCCTGTTTTGTCACTGTAGTGACTAGTAAAAACATCAACAGCTGATTGTCAGAGACATTTGAGATTTTAATTGGGGTGCCATCGAAGTCTGGCAATTTATAGAATGAATTGGTTGTGCAACGTTTGCAAAATTCAGACTTCACATGGCTGATATGGTATCATCCTCCTTTGAACACATAGCACATACTGTATCAGACTGTTTGACAACTGATTCAAACTGACTTATCATATTTAGCTTGAATTTCAAGATTTCATTGTTTATCTATTCACTTACTTGCATTCCTGGAGGTCAGCATTGATGCTTAAAATAGACCAGAAAAAACTCTGGGGTACACCTTAACCTAAGTCCTACCCCTGTGCCATCCCATGACTCTATACTAGATTTACAGGACAGCTTGTTTTCATGGGGACAGCGACACAGCAATCAACACCAGGACATAACGTACATGCACCCTGCTGGGCTGTAGCATATTACTTCCCTATTGCACTCCTACTCTATCAAATGTCTCTAACTGGAGGTTACGGTCTGTGTTACCATAGACCTGTGTCACTCCCTTTTTGGTAGATAGCTGCTTGCCAAAGTGAGCATTCCTGGCTGGTAACAAAGCGGCAGAAAAACCGCATGTAGGACTGGACAGTTGTTAATGGACTACCATGAAAATCTGCGCCAACTCACATGGTCGCAATTTGAGGGCAAAATGTTCAGCGATTGCTAATGTGTTGTGCATTACCAGCTGGACAGAAGAGGATATCTGTATTCAGATCCAGTAAAAGTACAGAGATGGAAGTTTTGATGGATTCCAAACAAAAGATATAAAAATGTGTATCTCCCTCATTCTCTCCCACAGACACTCTTTGTGTCTGTAGATGGTGCAATCCGTATTATGACCACAAATGTGTTTTGTCACGGGCAGCACTCTGACTAGACCTCCGCTCTTTGACCCCCATTATGGAAGGTACGACCCTACCACAGACAGCTGGAGTGCCGATGTAGCACCATTGAGCAGCCCCCGCAGCGGAGTGTGTCTGATAGAGATGGACGGTTACCTATATGCTATTGGAGGACATGATGGCACCACAGCCATGAGCACTGTGGAAAGGTACAGATTAATTCAGAGAATTCCACAAATAATGATTTCAGTCTGTATCATATCGGCTACTACATTGAATATGTGATCCATTTTGGAGAGATTTAGTTAAGTTGGTGAGTTATTAGTAGGGATGTCCGATATTGGCTTTTTTGCCAATATCCGATATGCCGATATTGTCCAACTCTCGATTTACCGATACCGATAACAGCCGATATCGACTTGTGCGCTGGTAGACGCTTCAGGAGCGCATAGGCACTATTTCAGTGTAACGCAAGCATTATTGTATTTTTTTCGTTTTTTATTTTATCGGTTTTAAAGCAAAAAAAAAATCCGATACCGATATTACCTTTTTATGCTAATATCGGGCCGATAGTATCGGTGGGCCGATATTATCGGACATCTCTAGTTATTAGTAAACCATAACCCTAATTTATGATCCATCGGGAAGTTATAGTACTTAACTTAAGATCATTTAATTTCATGAAATCAAAGAACCTAGTTGCTGCTGTATAGATTGTACACACAAAATAACAATCATTCATACTCGTGAGTACACACTCACACAGTGCTCAAAGCAAACTGAGTTGACAGCAATTGCTAAACTGTTTGAATGTTTAACAGATTTGACCCAAAAATGAACACCTGGACTAAGCAAACACCAATGCTAACCAGAAGGAGCAGAGCAGTGGCCGCTGTGCTCAGTGGTCACTTGTATATGATTGGAGGAAATGATGGTGACATGGCCATCAGCTCAGGTATGCACTCACGGAAACTAAACGCACACTTACAATCTCACAATTATTGTCTCTAGAACACAAAATTGCAAATTGCAAATATCATTATTGTTATTGTGAAAGCGCAACAAAATAGTTCAATGCATTTGACCCATGTCCATTACAATTATTTCATCGCCTCAGTATGGTGAAGTAGTTTATGAATTACTGATAAGAAATTCTTAAAGCGATAACAAGTAAAATAATCCCACTCATTTATTTATATTCTAGATCCACAAATGTCACACTTAAGTATGAGGTGAGGGTAAAGGAAATTGGAAATTTCTGCCCCATAACAGTCTCTTCCCCTCTATTACCGCAGCTCTGACAGGTTTGACATGGCACAGCGTTTGGGCCATGGAAAATAAATAGCACGACATTTTTATTTCATGGAAGTCGTGCATACACACACGCACGTGTGCACAGACACAAACACACACAGAAGTGCCCACATGCACTCATTCCTACAAGCACACATTCCAATGACTCTTGACCTTGCCAAAGATAAACATGGACTATGTTTTGGTGTGGTGCCACTGGTTGCTAACTATTTCTGTCTGTGAGAAGCTCATATTGGGAAAATTCCCAAAGTCGATTCTGTTCCCATCAAGTTTGGATTCCTTGTTTCCGTTTCTTAGGAAGTTTTATTATTAGACATTGAATTCTTGCCTAAAACAATCTAAGGGCCCAATGAACGTTGGCAAAGTTGGCCAACAATGCTTGAGGGCTGGGGATCTGAAATGTGACCTACAAGGAGGAACAGCCACTCGACTTCAGAAGGACAAAGATAAAAATATCTCTTTCAGACTCACGTTTAAACATGTCACTTAATGTTATGTTGTCTTACGATTTATTTAATTGGACATGCCATTGAATGTGGTGTGTGTTGTACATAATCTCTGTCACTACATTTACCTGTAATCTTCTCTAGTTGAGAGATTTGATCCTGTGGATGGTACCTGGACTTTGTGCCCTCACATGCTGAGTCCAAGGGAGAATGCAGGCTGCGCTGTCTTCCTGGGATGCATTTATGTGGCTGGTGGAAAAGATGAGCTCAACCTTGATCTCGGCACTGTGGAGCGGTTTAACCCAGACTCCATGAGGTGGACCCCTGTAAGGCGGATGAGGAACAAAAGGAATCTAGTGAGTATTCAATTAATTGTAGCTCAGTCTCATGATCGAGGAGGGGTGAAGAATTCAAGCACACATAACAATGTGAAACACTGACTTACAGTACATGACAATGACAACTATGATACAAATAGATCAGTCTTAAATTCTATCACAAATTAAAATTTTTCGCCCACTTTTCTAGCCAATGAAATTACTTCTTCTTTCCCTCTGAAAAGTCATTTGTGAATGATGATTGTTACAATTTTTGGAAAGAAGAAGAGCCCAAAAGTTTTTTAAATAAATCAAATCAATGCAGTATGCTGTGTGCCTATTTGCTGATGTTATGTAACTCAACAGTATTGCTGTGTTGTTTGTTAGAATTCTCTTCTAGTTTTCAACGGAGCATTGCTTGCTATGGGAGGCTCCGACGGTATCACAAATCTGAGATCAATAGAGGTTTACAACGAAGAGAATAATACCTGGAGGTAAGAGGACTCACGAAAAAAAAACAAAAAACTGATATAGTGGGGAGTGCATTAGTCATGGTCACTAAAATTTTGCAGTTGCGATAAAAACCATACAGAGTAAATGTTGGTGCCATGCTTGATGCTCATATTATGCATGCGAAACCAATTTGTGTATCATGTCTCCCCATGGATTTACTGTTGTACATTAGGAAACTCTAGCTGACACATTGCCAGTTAATAATGATATATGGCGTAATCAACAGTATGTGTGGTTATTCATGCTCCCGTGGTGTACATCATAACTCAATTACAACGCAAATGACGGTGTCATATGTAATTTACAGTATGTACACTGTATGATGATGAATCATGTGTTTCGGAACATATCGATGATGAATCGTTTTTTCTGACAAGACACAGACTCACAAACTGAGCTCACGTACCGTACATGTCCTCTCTTGGTAAATGTTACGTTATTAAGAGGTTCTCTGTTTGTTTCTGTTGTTTTGTCCTTCTGTCGTTGTGTTTCAGACATTTTGGATGTATGAAGAAGAAGCACCCAGGGGGGAGAGCGGCAGCGTTTTGCTAAGAATCAAAAACACTCATTGCAGGTGTATAAAAACAGACTTTTGGAAAATAGCCTGTAGGACAAATACTAGACCCCAGAATAAATTTGTGATATGGATCGGTTTTGGGTGGACATGGCCAATATCGAATGCACATAATTTTAGAAATTGTGTGAAGTTACAAAAGAAATGTGGGGATAATAGTAATGCAGTAGATTAGCTAAAATTGAAGTATAGTGACAATACTTGTGTAAAATTCAGCACAAGGTCTTTATTGAACAAGACACAATAGCGCTACTACAGGGGCAACTGTGTGATTTGTAAATACTAGGTTTGAGATTTTGGGTGATTTTGTAGGAACAGTGATTGTTGGCGTAGTATGTGCAGAATATGATTGGAAAGAAGGTAAATAATGGTAGATGGACAGAGATGTGACTAAGTAGGTCCTTGGCAGATAGATGAATGGTATGTGAAAGAATGTTCTACGATTGTAAGTCAAATACAAGTTGTATCTGCTTATATTTTTTGGTATTATCCATCTGGAGTCGATAAAGGAAATACTATATTATAGTTTGCTTGGCTATAGCAAAATAATTTATTTTTGTGCAAGCCTGAGGTAAATTCTTAGTTTGTTTGTGGTATTACATCTTCTAGATCTCTATACCTCTGATTTCATGATGTCTGTGAATCAGGGACCTTTCAGGGCTTTTTTTTTTCTTTTTTTTTAATACTGGGAAACTGTATGCAATGACGCTACCAGATTCACTGTGGATTGTATTTGTGTGTGAGTGTGTGTATGAGCATCTGCATGAGATCATTTGTACAACCGTAAGCCACAAATATCATGACCCTACGGCACTGTATACAATAAATGAGCAGCCTCAAATATGTAACAAACAGAAATGCTAACAAAATAGCACAATAAACACGACGCTGTGCTGTAAGAGACTTTTATCAGCAAGGTTCATGTTGCCTTAAAGAAATCTGTGGGAAAACAGATGTAGAACTGAGATAAATGGGTAAAATCTGCCTGCTGGCATGGGAAAGCATAAGTGGCTGTGTGGGCTTTAAAATGATGACGCTCAGAGCTCTTTCCCCTGGAGAATAATGGGCTGAAACGATGAGAGGTTGGGCTCACGGAAAGCACACAAAGCTCCCTGTCTCTCCACAGACAGAGTCAAGGCAGTCGTATCTCACACGCTTCCCTGTGTGCTCTTTCTGCCCAGAATGAATTATTTTTTCAATTATCGCAGGACATTTGTGTGGCAAATAGCAGAGGACAAAACTGTGGCAGGTATGTTCATATAAAAATGGATCTGTATTTTGTTGTGTGGAGCAGAACGTTGAGCTGAAGGAGATTTTCCGGTAAAAATTTCCATCAGCGATGTCGGTGTATGAAATGTGTGTATTAGGTTATTTTCAATGTTACTGCAAATAACCACTTTTGAGAAATGCAGAAATAAATAATTGTTACCATTTTGGATGCTTTTTGAAGTCCAATTTCTCAAACCACACTGCAAAGTCTGTGTGTACACAACAAACTCTTGCAGTGACAAATTTATCCTTAAGGAAGGCTTTTTGCATTTGCTGAGGGGTGGGGTCGGTTGTAATTCACAAAAGCTGCTTTTCTCGACTTTTGCTACAAGAGGGCTAATGAAAACACTTGCTGAAGCAATACATCAGAACACCAAGATACAAAACCCATGCTGTCAGCCCCCCAAAAAAGAAAGATATTAGGTTTATCTCAAATAGAAATGACACCAAGAGGCAACTTTAAAAAAAAAAGACAAACAACACATGCACACTCAAAGTAATCCTTAAAAATATCCATACAGGAAAATAAGTTACATCTAAATGTGTGGCTCAGTCTATCTTTAGCTTCGCTCATCACATTAACAGCCTTTCAATGAGGACTTCCCAATCAGTGTCAGAATCATCGCCCGTTTACTTACCGGGATCATTCCAAGGTTGTCCGGTAGATGGCGCGGCTCCTGTCGGACTCCCCCGAGCCGTCCGGCCCTGTGCTGCTGATACGGGGACCATGATGCTACCGCGGCGGCTGCCAGCACCATGAGTGATCACGGAGGATTCACGACCGAAACATCTTCCCGCCACGGGGACGCCGCCCATAGACGGAAAATTAGGGGTCGTTCCTCAACGCTATCTTTTCTTTTAGAGTCGTTGTCGGGGATTGTTTGAGGCGCGTAGACGAATTTACGTGCCGGTTGAAGAACCCTACATTTCCACCTGAGAAGTTGCGGTGCACAGCGTGTGAGGATTTTGTCTTGGAAAGTCGGTCCCGCCGCCAGTCACCGTTGTAGGTTGTCACTGTTAGCCCGTTGCGCCATGATAAATATAGCGCGATGCTTTATAACGCATTGTAATTTAAAGTACTCATTATTCATGTCGTGTGCAGGTACTCTTAGTCGTTTGGAAGTCGCAAGTGTCAAGAAATACTGAACATCCCCCCGCCCCGTTTTAACCCACTCCTAGCTTAGTGTCCAGGTAACGCCGTGCTAGCTAAGGTGGTTATCGTGCTGTCACATCAGGCGGGTGTGACCGCATCCGAACCCACAAGCTGTAGACTTTTTCCTCTCCGCTTTTTGCCAGAGTAGACCTCCTCCGCATCTCTCCATCCCCCCCGCTCCCTCTCCCTCTTCTCTCCCTCCCTCTCTCTCGTTGTCGTAATTGCCAATTTCAATGATGCCAAAGCTCTCGGAGAGACACGCCGCTAGGAGGCTTCCTCTGGCGCCCCGGCAGCGCGGTGCAGACGCCGCATGGAGTCTGGCTGGGGCGAAGCTATGTTCACGGTGATGGGACCGCGGTCAGAGCCCGGGGCACAGTCAGGTAATAGAGTTTATCAGGACCTAAGTTCACACACGGCCTCGGGTGCCGTGATCATTGCACACTAAAGCTCATGGATCAACAGGACATTCGATTATCCTAATGTGATCTCGGAGGAAATGTCTGTCTGGGGTTTTTCGTAATTTACTTCTGGACTTCATCATCCGTCGTGAGAATGTTCTAGAAGTTTTGCCAAGACCAGTGACGTATTTATTGACGCATACTTGTAAGGGTGAATGTATATGTATTTTGCAATTCTTTTTAAGCGTCTGTTAACAATTTATTGGAATTATGTTGTTGGTTAGAGGTAGAAAAATGAATAATTTTCGTTCTGTCGTGTCCACATTGCAGCAGTTCTCTTGCAATTAATAGTTAAACTGGCTTAAGCGGCAACATATAGTTCAAGGCTTGTCTAAAATGACTCATGTTGTTGTCATCTCATGTATACCCAGCAATCTGAAATTAGTCAATGGCCCAGTGGATGAAATTAAATATGTTCTTGTGCAAAGGTGAGATGCATAAAATGTTAATATAGAAGGCTGCTAAGTCCAACACCTGCCAGTCTTAGGCTGTCAGGGGGTATTTGAGTTTTAAATGTGGCTGTTTCGAAAGTGTTTTTAGAATGTCTCCAAATCTACAGACCCCCTCACTATCCATTGTTGTGGTATTCCCACCTTGGATTGCACTGTAAAGCCTTCCATGTATGTCAAAGTGTGATTTTTGTAATATCCAGTGAAACTAATTCTCACATGGTCTCATGATTCTAAATCTGTGCAGAAATGCAGCGTCCCTACAAACACCTGTTGTTTGTCGGGGATAAAAGCTGTTGACCGTTGTCCACATTCTCATCAGCATTTACCTGATGTCCAATGATTTAGAAGGATCTGCCACTGATCTGAAAAGAGTTTTTTGGTTGTGGTACTACCCTTATGACATAATTTCAACGTCAACTGTCGAATTCTGTTGAAAAACAACCCTTCATGGTACACTGTGTAGGCATCATCAACAGGCACAATGACGCAATATTTGATGTTTTCAGTGTGTAATATCACATTTTATATCAAAAACTACAAAATCATTCAGTTGTCAGTTAAAGAAGATAAGTGATCTGATTGTCAGTTTGAGCTGTATCAGCTGGATGGTAGGCAATCGTAACTCACATTCATCTCCTGCCTAACCTCAGTGACAGCCTGAAGTACTGCCGATGTTGGAACATTGTCCCAGATGAACCCAAATCTCTTGTCTTGGGCTTCCAATCCTTTTTGTGGTTACATTACTCCCTCCATTAAGTCAAATTCTCAAGGGATCTCTTCTCTTCTCTTCTCTTCTCTTCTCTTCTCTTCTCTTCTCTTCTCTTCTCTTCTCCCCTCTTCTCTGTTCCCCTCTTCTCTGTTCCCCTCCTCTCTGTTCCCCTCCTCTCTGTTCCCCTCCTCTCTGTTCCTCTCCTCTCTGTTCCTCTCCTCTCTGTTTCTCTCTTCTCCTCTCCTCCATTTCCCTCTGCTCCTCCACTTTGCACTCCAGCCCACTTCTTCACTGTCTGACCGCTATTGCTCCCTCTTTCCTCCGTCTGTGTTTCTGAGGACCTGTTCTATCATTACTAATCAGTGCAAACATGTCTCTGGGTGCCATTAGCCCACTCAGTGCTGCCCACACTCTACTATGATGGCTGTCCCTATACACATGCAGACACAAACATAACGCTATACATGTGCAGCACAGGCATCTGCTTATTGTAATGAGCAATTTTAGAAGCCATTTAGTTGAAACAAAACACAACACAGCCATAAATGTCACGATAAAATGGTGCCTATACTGCAAAGCAATATTTAGACATATTGAGGTGTAAGAAAAGTTGTGTGTAACATGGAAAATGTACTTTTGCAAAGGGACTTTGTGAAGTTGTCAAGAGTTGATTTTTTTTGTTTAACTTTGACCCTCACACTTTTTTTTTCCCATCTTTTTCTCCTCTTCCTTGCCCAAGAGGTAGCCATGAGCCCTCCACACCAATCAACGAGCTCCCATGGTGACAGGTAATCTCCTTAAGGCCCTCAGGCATCTGTGTGTGACAGTGAGAGAGGCAAATGGACTAATACATGCAAGCATGCAGCACACAGTTTGGCAAATACCACGTGATATTTTTCACAACTGACATAGTAACTAATCGTAAAGGAAATTTATTGAAATTGTGGTTTTCTTATTAGATTTTAGAAATGACACACATTTGAGTTAATGTACCTAAGAATGCCAAATACCTAGCCAGTGTGATTGCGCTTGCCTTTTGTGGGAAAAAATAAACAGTATGAATGTTAACTGGCAACCTAATTTCATAGCACACACATAAATAACGCGCTAATTCAGGGTTTGTCTTAGGTTTTATTTGAACAAATGGCCACAGCCTTTGTAACTGTAATTTCCTTAATTCTGAAAACCTGCTTCGCATCACACTGTCATTCAGTGCATGTTTGTCTTATGTGCATTTTGTCCCAGAATACATTTGCATCCAAATAGCTTTGAGCAGTGACTGGACAGCCTTAATTGATTGTTTTAAGGCTCTGTATACTATACTGTGACTACCCTTTCCAGAGATGCTTGAATGAAAACCAAAGAATTTCTTTAAAAAGATGGAACAATCACAACAACATCATATTTATTCATTGCTAATGCCAAATAAGTAGCAAATAAAGAGCATGTTGACATTACAGTAAATGGTAGCTACATTTGCTCCTCCTTCAGTATGGGGATACTGCAGGTTGAGCAAAGGCTCACGCTGTCAATGGTTGATTTTGTTTGACAGGACAACGACTGAGACCCTCCAGAAGAACAACAGCAGCAATTCTGGTGTTATTCTGGATATCTCAGCTCTCAAGATGGCAGATGTGGATTCAGAGGTGCCTCCTCTTCCTCCTCGCTACCGCTTCAGAGACCTGCTATTGGGGGACCAGACCTTTCAGAATGATGACAGGTAATACACTTTTTAAAAAAAAGCATAGTGTAATATCAGAAATTCCAAATATCCCAGGGGGGCTGCTGTACTTGGTAATGGTGGCACAAGTGTGCAGGTGGCTGAAACGAAACAACCAGAGAATTTTCCTGGTGACATTGCAACACATACCTTTCTGTATACAAGGAGCAGTGCTTATGGAAATGGTGAACATGGAACTTTGTTTATGTGATAGGAAAATTGAACTTAACAGTCAAAACATGTAATGGTGATTTCTGGTCAGTGATATCTTTCTCATCACATTCACTCTCTCTTGAAATGAAAATGCATCGATATACTACTCTGAATAGGATATATACATTTACAAAAATGACAGAGCAAATGTTCACCTGTGATCCCAAGCTTAGGATCTGAAAGGATAAGATATTAAGTGGAAAGATAGCTTTTCTTGCATTTATCATGAAGTAAGGCAAAGGAAAGACCCACCCATTGGTGTTAGGTTTTACCACCTCAAAGAATGGGAGTGAAACATTACTTTATCAAGACATCTTCACCCTTCCTGTTACTCTGCCAACCTTGCATGATCATATGTTTCAGGGCTGCTAAGGGTCTTGTTATTCCATCCAGAAAGTTAAAACAAATTTATTATCTAGAAGCGGTTACTTGCTATTTGTGTTATATTCAGGAAAATGCATACTTCAATGCCCAGTTGTGTTAAGTTTTTGCATAACCACAAACCGCACATCTGATGCTGAAATTCCTGTGGAGTCACTGGAGTGTTGGAATGTTTTGGAATCTCCCAGGAGCTGCTGGCGGTGTTTGAGAGGCAAAGGAACAGATGCTGTGTGCAGCCTGGGAGATATGGAGTTAGCCAGGCATGAGCGCTGTGGAGCTCTCCGTGGTGCTGAAACTACACGACACAAAAGGGATGGGCAGGCAGTGGGCTTTTTCCCCCTTTCCTAATATTTCTCATTTATTGTGAGCATACAGGTCACTTTTACACTGTGTTCTGTTGCATCATCGGAAATTATACCCTTAGTCTGTCTGGATCTCCATCAAACCCTCGGCTCCAACTCTCACCCTTGTAGTCATTAACGCTGACAGCTGCCATTCCCTCAGGGTGTTTTTTCTATTACACATGGTTGATTTATAATCAGCTAAGACTGTTCCCTCATGGACTATGGCTATTAAGCTTCTCTTGTATGGACAAAGAGAAAAACAACTGTCTTTGTAGATTTCAATGTCTTTAAGAGTCTAAATGACTTCAAAATAGCTATTTTCTTTGACATCTCTTTTAAATACAGTTGATTTGGCAAATGTATTTTTTTAGTTAAATACATTCCCTATATAAGACAACTAGCGCCGATGTTAGTGGTTGCAATATTTCGACTCTCCTACTCTCCTAGAAAATCGGACGAATTGTTTGATATTGATCTCTATTGTGTATCTATTTGTAAAACTGCGAGACTTCATGTGTCTCTGACATGGAGTTGCACTATCCTTTACTCTCGGACCTCTTTCCGTCTCACTAATTTACATGTCCCTTTGTACCTCCAACAAAACACCTAACTCACAACATTAATTGGAGCACCATGCGTTGGACTTGACAAAACATTCATGTTATCTCTGACACCCAGGCTGTTTGACTTTCAGAAACGATTGTGATTCGGCATTGTGTCAGAAGCGTTATGTTGACAGCTACTTTTTTTTGTTGTTGTTTTTAATGATCAGTTCTTTTAATACGTTGAAGACAAATGTTGTTGGCTGTGGGGATGGAAAAACAAGCAAAATGTAGCGAAAAGCATTTTACTCTTGGTCTGTCTCACCTCATCTCTCTTTCACGCTCTCTTACACACTCACTCACACACACACACACACACACACATTCTGTGTGTGTATCTGTTCAACCTTTCCCTCCTGCTAAGTCTCCCTGTGGGAAATTGCTGTCACTCTGTTTTATATCAAATCCATTTTGTCCAAAGGACACAGTTGCTCCTTGGTATTTGACTACAAAGGCTTACAGCGTCAACTCACTTGATGGCAGTTCATTTTCATATTGCAGGTGCCACACGAAAGATGTACCAACATAATAGAAAGACAGATACACCTCACCAATACCTACCTTACTACGTATCAGTCATACAGTTATGCATCATTTTGGTGAACCATTGCTCGAGCATGTTGTATCATACTTGGTAACCTTGAGAGACCAGATTGTGGACAATGTACACAATTATGATTCTAAATATATCATTCTTTGAATAGGTGACAAAAGAACTGTTGTGCTGATTATACTTTCTATCAGGGATTGCTGCTGGTTTACTGCTTCATTGGCCTATTGGCGTACACATATGTTAGCTTGTTCGTTGCACATGAAAAGGGGATGTAAATTTGTGAGAGTGAGACTGTCAAGATCATGCTGTCTACTGGACAATGCCTGCACTACTGGACAATGATGGACTCAGCTGTGCAATGCTTTAGATGTGACTTATTTCATGTACAACGTGTTCACTGCGACATTGTTTATTGCTTGAGCTGAAGCCTGTTTGGCAGTAAAACATCAAAACGGATTGTCCCCCAGACATAGCTTAGATTGCATTTTATAATGATTTCACTTTTTATGTCATTTCTACATGTGTGATTGAAAGGCAGCCAACCATACTCATCTATGTGGATCGTGGTGTCTTCCAAGCTCATTGTATAAAAGTGAAGAACTAATATCCACTGGCTATCATGTCACAATCAAACTTTTAAATGTTGGCAATCGGATCCCAGTTAATGAGGACTCTACACAAAATTGACATAATGATTCTTATTCTTAAGAAATATCTAGAATTTACCAGCAGAGTTTGCATCTTATCCATCTTTCAGCCTTTATATTGGTGGTTTGAATGTGGCATTCGGCTGATATGCTCAACAAAGCTTAAATAAATGATCTATTTGTAGCTCCACAAAACTAAGATAGTACAGTATCATCTGACTCAGAGAGGACAGGTCATGTGCATGACCACATATGTCTAAACTCCCAAAGGGTTTAATTGCTTAAAGAAGTATACAAGTCTCTGAAGTGTCCGTGGAGCGTTTGTTGACGAGTCTCTGCAAACACGTTCTTAATTTTCATTTCCTGGGACGACTGGGGGATATCTGCTGAGGTGTCATCACCTCAGTAACGGGTGTCAGAGGGCCATAATGACAATCAGGCTGCTGCGTGGGTGCTGCAGAGGAACAGTCACACTGAAGTCATGTATCTGACAATTGTGAGAGTAGCATCTGTGAGTTTGGAGCCACTAGAATGAATCTGTGATGATAGATCCAACTTTTAGCTTGTGACTGTCTGCCAGTGTCGATAGATAGAAACCCAACTGAGTACTAATATGTGACAAGGGCTGAAAATGAAAGAAGAAAATGTTTCCCTTCATCTTCATTCTTTGTGACTGAGGTGGTTTGGTTATGTTTCTGATATCTTGTCAGGAAATGTAGTACCAGCATGTAGTATCAGATATGAGCAGGAATGTTACATGACAAAAGATGAATAAACTTTTATTTCCATAGTATCTTCAAAAAAGATTTCAGATGCATAATGTTCAGCCTCACACAGGTCCAGGCTCTGTTTTTTCTGATACAGTATTTTCATTTTATGTTTTCATGGGCACAGCATAAGAAATGCCTTTTAGTATAATTCAGCACTACACAAATCATTGCTGCAACCTCAGAAGTGACTTAAGCAATGAAGTATCACTTCTTTCGCAGAGTCAACTGAACTATTCTCTCAAAAACAAAAATGCTTGCAGAGCAAATGGACTGCAATTTGCTAAAAAGGAGTGTTAATCTTTTGCCACAGGTGCCACAATCAATGCCTGTTATGAACAGTAACTTTTTATACTCTTTTCCTCCCTGGTTCAAAGATAGTTTTCTTTTGGGGGGAATGTCTGGGAAGTCAGTTTTTGCTTGTCATTTGTTTCTCTAAGGATACATTTGGTAGTTAAACGCAATCAGCACAGAAATTGTTCGAATATGCAAATGATCACCCAACGTAATCAAGGAGAAGAAGAAATAGTCAGAGCTACAGTCTGTGACTACAGCAAGCATTCATACATCCGTGAAGCTTGATGCACTACAGTAAAAACATTTTTTCTCTCCTCTAGAGAAGCTTTGTAGTCACTGAAAGTACAGAATTAGGTAGATTGATGCCAGCCCACTCATTTCTCTGAACCTGACCTTTGCTCAGGGTTACAGTGAAAGCTACTGTCAGCGGGTATTGTTATGCGAAAAAGGTTGAGGGAAGTGCATCTTTTATGTTCCAGTCTACGTTCTTTCTGATAGCAATGACTGCTTGAGGTGGTTGTGGCTGATTGTCACCACGGTACACAGAAAAATGACAAACGTTTCTTTCCTTAATGTTTCTCCCCAAATGCTCAGTCATCACAGTGCACACTGTAATGGGTAACATATAAAGGGTAACTGTTCCTATTCGCCACCTCAACCCTCTTTCCCAACAAATACCCCCCACACTGTTTTAGACTTTTCTACCTTATCTTGATTTTAGATTATTATTGTTTTTATTTTTTGAATGTTGACTGCAATTGTTGGTGTACAGTTTGGAAGCATCACTCGTGGAATTATTGTTTTCCAGCCTCTGGAAATAGGGTTGCAAAGTATTTCATAAAATAGAGATAGATTCAACACATATTTCGACTGAGGGCTTTTTTCGCTCTCGTACTGCCGGTGGAATTGAGTATGAAATGAAGCGAAATTGTCAATAAGGCGGATGGTCCTTGTTCTATTGGAGGGACTCACAATTGATTAGGAGATGTACTGTATATCCAAGCAGGCATACCCGGGTTTACAGAAGTGAAGTTCCTTTCTTACTCTCATTATATGCTAAGTTTAGCAAGTAAAACGGGCTCAAGACCATTAGAGCTGACATGGCTGAGCCCCCCATGTCCTTATTTGAAGTGTAGTCAAAGGGTGGCATGAGTCATCAGCATCACTGAGTCGCTAGAGTCCTTTAAAGCTATGTCTGCATCAGCAGAGGGGGCTGCTGCTGTGACATGCTGTTGATTCAGGGATTATACTTATTTTCATGGTTAAGCAGGAGCCAGGAAGTTCTTTGTATGTTGTCAGCATCGTGACAAAGTTAGATTAGTGTTTTTTAGTAAATTGTGCAGCCAATGAGCAAACATTGGAATGTAGAAGTTATTTTTATGACAATCTCAAATGTAGGCCCTATGGCTGCGTCTCACAGGTTTCTGCTATTTTATATCTCAACATAGCAGCAGCAGTAATGCAGTAAAAGAAAGTTCTCAGGATGGCAGTGTGGGTGTTGTGCTATGCACTGGGTATAGATGTGCATATGTATCCCACAGAGATTTATCACATATGAGATTGAGATTTTGGTTTGAGGTTTTTCTCAACTGTGGACCTTATCTAGGTTAGGGATCCCATGCTTTTTAAGTTTGTACCTCTTGCCTTATGTTACTTAATTACCAGAAGCAGACTGACATAGACAGGCTGTAATATGTACTTGTGGTAATGGAGATCATGATGAGGTTGATACCTGTGGAGGTGCTGCGTGTGTGAGAGGCACAAAGCTTCACAGTCTTGGAGAGACTCCTGGAGTAGCTAGCTGAGCTAGAGCATCAATATTCACAGCCAAAGTAATGGCTCACACTTAACTCATCATCTGGATTATTGTCAGATAATGACCTTTCACTCAAAGGTCGTTGAATGATTAGTTTACTGTCTCTGATTGTGCCTACGTGTTTCAAATAATTTCTCAGCGGAAAAAGGTTTATGTATTTTAATTCCAACTTCATACAGTATTTTACAGCTCAAATATGACAGATTTTCATCGAACATCTATATTTTTTGTCCGTAAGTAGATATGTAGACTCTTTTAGACAATGAACAGAAAATCTCAATGACTTAAGGGCCAGTCAATTTTGTTACTGTTGGAGAACCACTTGCCTCTCAAAACTGACTTAAAATTATGACATTTTGAACATGTTTATTAGGAGATAATGGATAGTTAAAGCCACAGACAAGCCATTTGCCAAAGAGCACTCGCTAAGCTTTGTGTGTGTGCGCGTGCATGCCTGCCTGCATGTGTGTGAGAAAGAGAGATAGACAGAGAGAGGGATTGTATGAGTGTGTGTGTGAGTGTGTGTGTGTGAGAGAGTGCGCATCTTGCACATGCAGACAGCCTGCCACATCAGGGCAAGCTTAGTGTCGTATGTTTTGACAGAGTTAGAATTACCACAGCTCACGACTTCCATCTGCAGCTAGAATGGTGAAAAGAGAGGGGAAAGCTTCAGGCTTTACCCTCACCAAACCCCTTCAGGCTGCCACACTCACCAAACCACCTCTTAGATTATCTGGATAATCATCAGCTTTTGCTCAGTTGTATGGATAACCGGCAGCAAGTTGGCAGCCGTGAGAACAATAACCTACCATTTTTGATTTGCTATTTCCCGCCTGGTCTGTCTTTTCAAACAAGAGGGCTATCAGATCCTCTCTTTTTCTGGATAAATGTTAATTATGTCCTGAAATATGATTGATATGTTGCGATAACTGGGAAGTTATTTTTATAAAACTCGCTCGTTCATTTCAATCTGTTTTATATAGTGCCGTATAGTGCTACACGTGAAGTTGTCCAATCTTTTTCCAAAATTTTCAGAAAAATCTTGTTACATCCTCAAATTGAGTGCCTTGCCTGAAATGGCTTATCTCTGGAGGACACTCCAATGATGGAATCTAATTCTGGAAAAATCTTCTAGTATCACATAGTACTACCATTTTTCACGTGGGGAATTGCGGTCTTAACTCTAAATCAGGTCTCGTGTCCCAGGTGACTGAATAGGTGCAGGCAAGACTGGGGTGCTGATGGAAAGAGGCTGTATTATGGTACATTGACTGACACCTTCCAGCAGCCTGTTATAGCACTGCTGCTGTTGCCTAGATACTCGCATCAGATGCATTTCCATCCTCAACCACAGAGTGTCCCTGTACTCAAATATGTCTCATACCCCTTTGGATCGCACGTCTTCCATTGTATTAACAAGCGTTGGTGTCCACTATTGTCTTTTTGTCATTTGCCCTCAGATATGTATCTATCAGGGTACCAGCACATAATGCATTATCAGCCAACAATATAAATAAAGCATTACCATGCTAAAATATGTAGGGTAATGGAAAAAAGTGAGTACCATCAGGAACATTAATGTTTTAAGTCTGCCATATAGAGTTCTGTGTGTGCAAATACAAACAAGTGGAAAATAAGCATGTATTTTTGATTTTTCTCCAAACAAAGTTGAGTCATTGTGTTAGGGTGTTGTGGTCGTTTGGAAAAGTTCTCTGGCAAAGGCAGTTTTACCAGCTACCGACTATTGATCTGCATGTTGCCCATGCAAACCACTGCCTTGTTACAGTAAGTGCTGGATGGATCTGTTTACAAATTAGAGCATGACTGCCGAGCAATACCGGCTTTGTTATTAACCGTCACAAATCCAATCGGTTTCACACATGTGGACACTACAGCAGTTTCACAGGCACGAGTTCTCTTTGGAAGGTAAAGACGATAACAAGAATTGAATATGTAATTCTTAAACCCTCACAATTTAAGATAGAGAGAATTTGGGACAGGCAGAATTCAATAATATTACATAATAAACACAATTGTGACATATAGAAGATTTTTCATTCTTTGTGGATACAAAACATAATGTTCCCTTTTTCTCGTCTGTGGCTGGGGTGCATTTTCTTTTTTTCCTGCAGGGGAATGCGCAGTGGGTAACTCAATGCAAGCAAAGTAACTGCAATACAGTATCCATTTTGCAGTGAAATGATTGAAAAGTATCTCTGGTGTGAAGGAGTAGGTATCCTGCCTAATGGCAATAATCTAATTCATATGTTTCATATTTATTCTTAACTCTTCAGGTGTCATTTATTCCTGTTTCAGCACTTACTCCTTGAATGCAAATATTGTATGTGTCTATGACACCAGAGTATTTGCACAGTACCTTGCTGCCAGTAGCAGTTTCACATTGGCTGAGGGTGTTTGTTCCTCACTTCCCCATGGAGACCATGAAATAGTTAGATCATTGAGGCACTGCTGCCAGATATGGATGATCTGAGGTGAGGTTCTTTTCTTTGTCATTTTTATTCTTCCAGTAAAAGTATATGTTTCACATGTCAACTGGATTGATAGAATATCTGTGCATGGCCTGATCAATCATCTAGGCCTTGTGGCCAATGACCTGTGTTCATTGATGCTGATGCTTCAGTCAAGTGAAAAAACAGGTTTTATTGGAAATGGACCCTGATGAAAGAGGACAAGGGAATTAGATAAAATCAGATTAGGGTAATGGCGATTGCAGGATGCAGATTTTAGAATAACCTCATGAATTATGTAATCCCCCGTGGAGACAATTTGGGTTGGCTGTCCAGTTTACGTCGCTCAGTGACGACGAATGAAGCTCGTAGATGCATGGGACCTCGCACATCCTCAGGACGGAGGGACGCTTGATAAGGGGTAGAGCAGCCGATGTGCCCCCCTCAACTGCAGGGGGTGGTGAGAGACTCTCCCATCGCCGTTCGAGCAAATGAAGTGAGACGGAGATGCGCTTCCCGCCGCCATCGGTCTCGGTCTTCATTTGACACCGAGAGGAGGAACGCGTTGGTCGCTCCCCGTCGGAGCTTCCAGCTCTGGAGGCACTGAGACATGGCAGGCGCAAAGCTCACGCCCTCTCCATCGGAGATCGACCCAGATGTGAAGACCGACGTTCAGAAACCCCCCGAGCCGACTTGGGTGAACTCCTCCAGCCCTCTCCGAACCATGGGCTCTTTTGGGAGCGATGCCGGCCAAAGGTAGCTGCTTGTAGACTCGAATGTTAGAGATTGCAACTCGCCCGCTGAACGCGCATCACCCACGAAATGTCCATCTGGCAGGCTGCCGAGAGCGCACGGCGCATTAAGTCTTGCTAATAACTTGGCTTGTGCACGTCCGTTTGCCACAGCAGCGTCGTAATCAATATCGCATCACTGTCATCGAGGCACGGAATGCCCATAAACACCAATCGGAATGCGGGTTGCATAAGTACTATCGGCGGAAATGTTGTGTTTTCCCCTCTGGTGATTTAACGCAGCATTAACGCAGACCGTGCGCGCCTTTACGAGCGTCTTTTCACGGCAGATAGCTGAGTGATGGCGCCAATCTAACGCTCACCCGCTGTCAATCATGTGTACACCCGGCGTCAATGGGACTCGTTTTACGGCTGCAGCGCGTAGTGATTACATAATTCTTTGCATGGATGCTGCATTCGCATTACAGTTTTATGAATCCGGTTGATCCCGGTGTGTTATGAGATGGATCACCAACGCATTCCCACGTGACGTCATTTCCATCAAGTAAGCCATTGATTCTGTGTGCTGCGAAATACGAAAATGACAAGTCACTACAGTGCAGACCACAGGAGATTAATTCAAGCTCCAGACAGTCCATAGATATGTCCCTAACGTCTGCACCATTTGCCTGTGAGAGAGAAATAGGCAATGGTTTGACTGAAAGGGGCTGAACCAGAAGAGCGACCCAATTTTCCTATCAGAGAGAGAAAGGTCCTCAGCAAAAAATCTAAATAAGGCTGTTCGCACTGACTCACTGATTTGCCCATGAATAACATTTACCACAATTGGCTGGTTTAGCTGAACACAGATTGTGCCTGCTTGGCAACATGTCAAAACCCACCGCACAGGCAATATGTTGCGGCAGTATGTTCGCTGTCTGTTTGTATTTAGCCATAGCACACCTGATTGTGCTCTGCATCGTTTGCAGACGTTGTCATGAATGTTAGATGCCTTTTATTGCTCTAAATCAATAACCACACTTGCTGTAAAATGGTCCACTTAATGCACTGCACCGCAAGGTCTGCAAGTGATTTTTGGGAGCAGCTGTCACAACCATTTAAAATGATAAAACTGTGATTTCATTTTCACTGTCAGTTTTAGTCATACTGTCAACAATTTCAAACAGCTAATGCAGTTATATTTGAATTAATGAAAGATAAACACGCATGAAACCTGGCATGGTCATCATCATAGCAGTTAAGACCAGAAAGCACTAATGTGTGGGAATTTAGCTTACTAAAACATTAGTAAGATGATGATGTGCTGCCTCCTCCACTATGATGTGTGATTTCTCATCAATTACGTAGACAGTTCTTGTACATCCACCAGGGGTATTCCAGCAGTCTCAGCCTCAATACATCCCTGATGCAAAAAAAATGTATTTCCTGTTTTTATATTTATATTTATATTACATACTGTCCATGATATGAACTAAGAAAGCTTCCTCACCTTATTGGCTCTCCCTTAATAATAGACGTGTAGCATATGTACAATTGATAAGATAGTGCCATTCATTATTAACAGAGGTGACGCGAATGGCTCGTATGTTATGTTGTTAATATGTTCTGCAGGTCCCTGTGATGATGATGGTGGTGGTGGCAGAGCTCTTAGTCTAATTGATCTCAGCCCTGGGCACAAAAAATCTGTTGAGTCAGCGTCTGCAAGCACGAAATGAGAGAAAAGGAGACCAAAGAAACGGTTATGTCAGTTTAGAGAAAATGACCGTTGTGCAATTGATGGACACACAATGTCAGCAAATTTCAGTGGGTGTTACTTAAAAGCATTTTAGATAAGTCAAGACAAGATAGTTTTGTGCCATCCTGCTGTCAGGTGGAATAGAGGGAGCGCACCAGTGTTGCTTTCCTGCATGTGTGTGTCTTTGCCTCAGTCAACAAGTTTTGTTTGGTCAGTTATGACTCTTTTGGCAACACTATAGGGGGATCATAGGCTATTATGTGCTTAAGTTGACAACTCTCAGCTTGCCGTTGCATTGTTTGCAGAAAATCAAACCAGACAATGGATACCATGAGTAAATCACAGATCCATGTTGCATTTATGACCATTCATCCCCTATGAATCCATTTTAAAAGGGGTTATGACTGTACTGATTCATAGAACACTTACTGTAGTTGTTATACTTACAATGCTAGAATATGTATACCATCCCATACCATAGTCTGAATTTATATGTGAGCACAAGTGATGTTCAAGTGACTACACCAAATATTAAATGTTTTCAATTAAGTCTATATTCAAATTCCTTGGCTTTGTGACCGTAAACAAAAGAAACATACTCCATGTTTTACCAGAGGACTAGAGTTTCCATTTTGTGTGCATTAAGTCCGTCTTGAGCTTCTGCTCTGCACCGCAGACAGACAGGATGTTGTCAGGAAGCTGAGAGCTTTGTAGGTTGTAAATGTGATCAGCGTAGGATTTGTTTTCAGCTGACCACAGAGTGATGGCAGGTGATGGTGAGGAGGCTGGGGAGGGAGTAAGGATCAATAATCTGGACCACTGTTGAAGTGTGACACAGCCTATATTCAGTAGTCTATGCATAATTTACGAGAGCAGGGAATTCCCATACCCAGCACTGTCATCTGAGAATTTTGGGAAATGAGAGGGCAGAGGAGGAAGCCATCTTTGAATACAAATTGTCTTGTCAAAATTGGTAACACATACATCAATTTTGTCTCTAATAGTCCATGGAAAGGTGTGGAATGGCCCATTTGCCTCTGTTGGTATGAATGAATCTTAGTTTTTATTCTCGTCTCATCTCTCAAGTATAAATCACACCTTATTTGGAATGTTCTCATACATTATGTAATGCGCTCTGTAATAAATATGCTCTGTTCAGGATTTGGCCATAATTTACATTGATATTTGGATTGCACAAATGTTAAAGTATCATCTTGTGAAAATTTTGATAGGGCTTTTTATTCAGCCATCGTCAAATATGGTGTATTTCTGGCTGGCTCGTTTATGTTATTGTAGCAGTGTTATGGGTGTTGAGTGTGTTTATGGGCCTGGACATTAAGTTTAAGATATGACTGAAGAAATGCTTTATTCTTGTACTCTTATTGTACTCTTCTAATTGTACTCTTGTATTGATTTGTGGGGATTTTGCTCTTATATATTTGAACCGTCCCCAATGTCAGAGAAGTCAGACACCTCTTTAAGGTACACAAGCACTTGAAGCACTTGGAGATAAAACTGTGGCAAACCATACATTCTGAGTGTGTTTGTTTCACTTTGGGCTCAAAGCCCCACCAACACACAAACTTAAAATCAGCAGCATGTCTGTAAAACCTCTTGAATAATACTGGTAATAATGCGATCTGAAGTTGTGTCCACTTGCAAACTATTTCAAAGCTGGAACTCTGGACTTTCATGTTTAGTGATTGATAGAGCGCTGGAGTAAATGGACAGTAGTAAGACATGAAAGATTGACATGAAAGACATAAACACCATCATCATCTCAACGTCTTGGCTTCAATCACCCAAAAATTTCCAAACTGCAGATGTCAGGTGAAGAAACCAGATTTGGGTTCTGCGACCTTGTCAAAAATGTATTTATATTCATACATTCATTTGATTGTAAAATCATTTGTGAATAAAACGTAACATCCAGGTTTCTATAGCCAACATACAGACTTTGAATCTCCTCTGAGGGCCTCGCATCTGTTCGTCGGATTAGACGCTACCTTTCAAAATGTTATCCAAGTTTAGACTGCAAGAAGTGTGTCAACCATACATTATATATGAGCGCAGTGTTTTGGACGTGTGGTGTGCACTGTCAAGCATGAGAGTCCGGAAGTGCCGGCATAGTTTCTGATTGAGTTTAATGGATGGAAACTACACATCCCATCCATCCTGAAAATTACTGCAGAGACCTCCTCACCATCCTGCCCTACTCACACACATACTCAGACACAGACAGTAGGTGTGTATTTCCGTGAGACCTTGGAGCGGTGCCTTGTCACTGTTGGTGTGAGCGTAGTCAGCAAGTGGTGCTGGTTGGAGCTCTGTGCATTTTAGGGATTCTACTGTTGATGTTGAGAGGTGAGAACCAATCTACCCTTGCTATGACTTGTGTTATCGTCTGCAGATTAATATCTGAAAGGCAGCTAACTGCTACTTGAATGCAAATAATCAATCTTTCCAAAACATTAACTTGATTCTCCTTCACTCTAGATTAATTTAGTCGTAAACAAAGTGGCACAGAGAGCCTTTGTCAGTAGTCAGTTGATGTAATGCTAGCAAGAGGGTGTTTACCGGTAACTTTATTTGTTTTACGCTGTTATCACTGTTTACGGAGTCGTCTCAAAGAGTAATGACATTTCTCTCTTTAATGTCGCCAAATTGCCCAAATGAAGCGTTGGAATGCTGCAAAGGGGATGCTCTTGTGCTTTTGCCCCTGACATACGCTGGGTTTTTACAGGGACATGAGACACATAAGAAAGTTGCAGCTTTTTCTCTTAAGATGTGATTTCGCAACAAATTTGCTTTGTACTCTTTTTTCGACTTAACCATGTCGTGACATTTTTCAAGTCATTTAATAGAAGTGGTCAGTATTTTTGCTTTTTAGGAATTTCTCTTATATTGAAAGATATATTTTATTGTTTTAAATTTGCACTTGAACACTGTAGAATCCTTTTTGACTATTTGAAGCAGTCCATTCTCAGGAGATCTTAAAGTCAGTGTGTACATTTTGCTGTCAGAGCTCACTAAAAGCCATTCGACACTAATTGTGTTCCAAAATTAATGATTAAATTGGATCCTGGAGACAGTGCAAATCGACAGTTTGCCATGAGCAGCCATTGGCGAATCATACCGGTGCTCTCTTGTGACCTAGCTACTTCCTGTATTTAATGGACAATCCATTAGAAGTTTCAGCAAGGCGCGAACGAGATGAGGATTTTTAAGGGTCTGTGTTTACTCTATGGACAGTTGAAGTGCCAACTAATGACCTTTTTATGACGTAGAGGCTCATCAAAACATCATTTACAGTTTCGTCCCGCTGGGAATCTTCAAACTTTTCAAGTCTTCCAAAGAATTCTGCATTGCATTGTCCTCGCTCCCATCTCAGCTGCTGTAGATGCAATAGTCACATAACTATCATGCAATTGGTCATTATGGTCACAACAGAATTTCCAAATATGCTATTGTTGCAGCAAGTAGGAAAACAACACATCTTTTGATATTGAGTTTACCAAGCAATGTTGTGTAACTTGCATACATTTTCTTTCAAAGTACTTCTATATGCAATACTTCATCAAAACACTATAAATTGATGTCGTAAACAAAAATATCTTCTAGAAATCTTCAAAGACTTCTTTTATTAGTAGAAATGCAGGCTAAGTAGAAAAAAACATTTTGTGGTGAAATGTGTACGCATTGAAATGAGGCCTGCCAAAGCTCTGTAATTGAATGAAATTCACATTTTTTGATTTATCATCACTGCAAGCCGGCAGTATAGCCAATTTTGAAAATAATTAAAAGTTATCTGAGTTTTTCTCTCTCTGAAGAAAAATTACACATTGCCGTAATTCACATGGACGGGTCGTCTTCTAGTTTACGGTCGGTGTTAGAGATTGCTGCCAACAATGCTGGAGGAGAAGGATTTGTCCTCCATGGTTTGCACTGTAGGTAGAAACTGTGCATTAGCAGAACCATTGTGCCCGAACAATTTTCATATGCTGCATGTTTTGCAAAAAAAAAATCTTCATGTGCTTTGTGTCTGTCCTCCAGCCAGGACTTGATGGCCATTCACTGTAATTGTTTGTTTACTTGCACACGGAGTCTGGAGCTGACATAATAAAGCCTTCGCTGTCTATTGCTTAGTAAGGGCCAGCCCACAAAAAAAGGGGCCTGACGCAATGGCTCTTGTGGGAAAGCATGTAGCGGTAATAAATGCACCTAATGCAGTTTGGAAGCGATGGCAGGTGGCATGGACAACAGAAAGCCCACACACTCCTGTAGGTTTGTTGGGTTAATCCTTGTATCCACAAAGACAGCTGGTTTGAAGGTAATACACACCAGGGACTTTCAAGGTGTTCCACATTTTTAGATTCAATGTTAACTGGAAAGGTGCTTTCGCTCTTGTTTTTGTCACTTTATGATCTCTAGACTATTTCCCACAAGGTCAAAACCTTGTGGCATGGAAACAGTGGACTTCTGACTCGAGATGCAAGTAAATGCAACCACAGTGTGCTGGCATTTTGTGGCCATAACTTCCGCTCCTTCCATCCTTGGTTTCTGGACATTACTGTCTGCTAACCTGTGCCTGTCTGTGTCCATGTGTGCTGCGTCCAGGTATCAGGAGGAGTACAGTATGGACTCTACCAATGCCCAGTAAGTCCCTGGCAGCATCATGCTTGCATGGCATGAATTTTGTCGGCAAAAGTAGCTGCAAATCATTCTGACTGGGAATAGGTTGTGTTTAACCAAGATTGCTTCTTCACCGTATACATCACCTCTACATCGAAGAGGATGCAGATGTTAAAGAATTAATAAATTGGAAATTTATATAAACCTTTAACAAAGCAAAGACAATCCCAGTCAGCAACAGCTGCCTTTTCACCTTTATTGTCACGTTTTGAAGACACCAAGACCAGTATTTGTCTGTCTGTATGAAATATCATAATAAATGTTGAAAATATAGCTATATACCTGGTTGCTTTTGTACCCATTTTAAATATGCACTCACCCTTTGTTTTAATCAGTCTTCCCCTTTATTGCACATATTGAAAGCACACATGACATCTTCACTGGTGGCACAGCAGGAATTCCCAACATTCTAAAGACTGCCAGTCGGTAGAAGGGTAAAGAGTGCAATTATTTTTTTCATTTGCATTTGTCATAGACCAGGTTCAAGTGGCACGTCAGACTCAGCAGTGATGATAAGCAGAGAGCTCAATGTGCAAATTATTTTCCTTTGTGTTCAAAGTATTACGGTTTCTAATCCTGAATATTTGAAATATTACTTCCTCTCAGCCATAGAAATCCCCACCCTGAAACCCTTATATGTCTATGTTTAATTATGGAGTCATGTTAAATCAAAGGCATGAAATATTAATTTTATTTTGATATTATGTATGCATCTCTTCACACATACGAACACCAGTTTGCAAATAATTGATTTTCTTGAAAAATTCAACACCGTTTCTGAAGAGGTGTAGCAGAAGCATGGCCACCAGTACATGTGCAGAGTCACTGGGCCCTGATGTTGCCACTTGTGTGCTTTCTGTGGTTTTGCCTCCTTGGGAATGTGGTAAGTGCTGAGCCATAAGCGTTTATTGGCATCATCCTCACAATGTCTCCACTTAACCAGCCTTAGGACGGTTGATTTTTCATTACTTATGATCCTTTTTTAAGTATTTCCTCATATATTACTGAAATTATCTCTCAAAATCAGCCCAATCATCCAGTTTCTGAAGCAATTTTCAAATGATGGGTGGAAAGAGTGGGCGGCCAGCAGATGGTGACTTAAATAATGGTGCTGCTCTCATTCACGACGCAGCTCCCAAGCATCTCTCTCGGGTTAATGAACAGAGTTGCTTTGGGGAAAAAGGATGTAGAGATTTCCCAGAGTATTGATCCATGCTTCCTTGGGTGCTTATGTGCTCCTTGGGAATCGTAATGACCACTTCTGTGAACACCCTTCATAAAGTGTCGTTGAAGAAAAGTATTCGCATCTTTTTTCTTTGGATAATGACTTTTTTTCTTTACTTCTAGTCTAAACTTGAGGATTGCATATTCATAATTTAGCACCAGTCAAATCCCTAATGTTTTACTATAAGATCAAATATGAACCCACTTCTCTACAGACTCGTAACGAAATTGCGCGACATCCAGGTTAAGAGAGCTAAGGTTTGAGGCTTTGGCCTTCGAGGGGCCAACCCTGTCAACTGTCTGGTCTGGTTCGTAGATTTTAAACAACGTTGTGTGACTGGAATAACCACTAACACCTGGACGTAGAGACAGGTGTGGGATGCTGTCGTGACTTCAGCTGGATTGTTTGACCTTGCAATCACATCACAATTTCCCTACCACATGTAAAGCTTTAGCAATCCATGTTTGCATTTGCATGCAATTTGCCTGTGGAGGATTTAAATTACAGCTCTAGTCATGGCTGATTTGCCTGTTGGACTGACTTCCACCAAAGGGAAAAGCTGTCGTTTTCCTTACACTCCTTTGTCTAATTTATTCCCAAAAAGTTATATTATTGCATCCCATAGCACATAAAGTCACACAAAATTAACATTCAGAGTATGGGTCCACCTGATATTAAGAGGATTTGTCATTGATTCTTCACCATTTCCTCTGAGTGTTATCTGCGTTAATTTGAAATGCATACCATGGTGCATGCTTACGTCGATTAAGCCAATGAGCTTGAGGGAGACTATGAGGGATCTGCAACTTAACATTCAAACCTTGAGACTGCCCCTATAGAGGTAGAGGATGCACCGTCACCCTGGGAATATTAATGTTTTTTTCTAAGAAAGTGAGCTCACAGGCACACTGATTTTGGCTTTTTTTTATGATCTTCTGGGAACAATCTGTGAACTTTGTCAGCCAAAACAATAGGAAAAGGAAAGAAAATGTGACCTGTACCAGGCATTTATAAATCTTCAATAATTAAAAGAAAGAAGTCATTAAAACAAATAGATATGGTCCATACCTGTATACTGTGAAAATCTAGACACTGCATGACCAAGTGCAACACAGCTGCACACACTAGTATGGACATCTGAATGTTCCATGACTGCCACTGCACAAACAAAAACTGGCCCCCTATTTAATGTAAGCAACGAAGAAAGGATCAAAGATGGCACCTTCACTCTCCCACAAATCATTCTGTGAGGAGCCACCCAGCTCCCTTTAAGATGATAGCCATTAATTAACAAAGCACTGTAGCTTCACAGTTGTTGGACACCATGGTTGGCGTGAAGCCCAATAAACAATTTCATCCTTCTGGAACACTGACCGTGTTCTTCCAACAGTAGTAGCAATTTATGACATACTGTTCCCACACCACTGACGTCTCAGCCAGAACCATAGTGTGAGCATTGCATAGCCTGTTGTACTCAAAATGCCGAAAAACGACGTCCTCGGATTTAGAATATTAATCACCACATGTAATATTCATAGAGATTCACCAGCTTTTTCCGTTTGACTTGTATTGAGGCCAATACCTGAAAATAACTTGTACTTCAAGTCCCCAGTTTGTCAGAGGAGCAGAGCAATACTTGGAGAAACAGACATCTGTGGGTGTGGCAGGAAAGAGTGCTGCTGTGATTATGTTTACAAGAGCAAATGCAATATTGATGATGAATGCTGTTTGCGCTGCTTGTGTGAGCATACTGCCAAGATCTTATCATTGAGTATTAGACGGCTCATCATGGCATTGAACCAACATGTACACGAACAAGAGCTTCTCAGCACTGAGCAGTGACCCTCTTTAAAGTCGATATTAATCTTGTCACTCTTTACATTTATGTCTCACGTTCTTTCTCTTAATTGACAACGACTGAGATAGGGTGACAAATAGCATTGTTTCAATACATTTCTCTATCCTGACACCGACTAGCATCACTTCAACAACACTGCTAACACAGATTAATCAGAAGTAGACCTTATGATTGTTTAAGACTTCCACAGCACAGCATCAGTCTACTGCTTTTAAAAAGAGTACGTTACGTGTTTATCTTTGCTCTGGCAGCACGTTTTCAAATGCGGTATGTTAAGTGGCTGCCACGAGCACAACATCACATATGTTGGTTAAGGACAGTCCTCTCTGCATGTCTGAGTGCCAAACTCTTGATGTCATTGTATATGTTGTAAGAGCTGAGATAGAAATTCAAACTGCTTCACTGTTGACATTTGTCCGTCTGGATAATGTCACCAGCCTGGCAGTTGAGGAGAGGATGGTGCAAACTACAAAGGGAGAAAAAGTGGTTTTCTCTCTCTTCCTTTACCGTTGGGGCTTCAGAAATATACTTTTCTGCAGCTTGAATCATAATAGAAAGATGCTAGGAGAGCACATTACCCTTTTGTTCGTCATGTCTGCTGCTCAGAGGTTAATTTATTTCTGTCAATGTAAACAAAGGCAATGAGTGTGTTTCACAAAAAGGCGGCGAACGAGCGTTTCAGTGTGTGCCCCCTGGCTGAATGCATAAGTGGGCTGATGTGGACGCTGTATGCTTGTTCTGTCCCTGTGATTTTTCCTGATTGGATGTGCAGCAGCACCGTTTGCTGTTTGCTGCGAGGCTGGAGTCGTGATATGGTCCCACACTACTGAAATAAACAAAGCACTTCTCCAGGAAGGTGTCACGGTACTCAGTTATGAGGCTCATCGACACAGGAGATGAGTGTGTGAATCCTCCTGAGTTCAGAGACACTGGGGAGGTGTCAATTCAAGTGCGACCTCAGAGACGATACTTCACGACAGCTCCCCCCAACTAAGAGTATCTCCCCAGGCATGACCTCCCTGGGGACATGGCTCAAGTTTGTTTTGATGTTAATCTGGCATACCATATTTTTCTCTGCACATAGCTGTGTTGCGTTGCTGAGTTTGTCAAACATAGTCATAGTCATTTTACACAACTGACTGTGAAGGTGACTTTGACATACTGGTGCTTCAGTTTGTGCTGACGAATGGAAGCTAAGTAGAAAGACAGGTCTATCTGAATAGATGGATAGGTATCAATACTCTCAAGGGCAGTAATACAAACTTGCACTGGCTCTGACTAAGACGATCAAAGATACTTGACTCCAAGTGGTGAGACCTTAACGTACTTAGTCGGTGCAAGGAAATGATGGAGGATGTTGCAGCCTTACTCTTTGTTTGCAGCACATCAGGGGGGATGGAGATGAGTGACAAGTGTCACGTGAATGAGCGAATACTTCTTTCTTCTCTGGAAACGGTTACCATGGTGATTCGGCTGCAGGAGGTAGAAAGCCACAAGTGATGGTGTTGTGCAGGCCTTTCATTGTCTTCTGTGTTGTTCCTTCTTTAACCTACTTTCCTCCGCAACACATCGATGCTTCCTCGACGCTGTAATTGCTGTTCTCCTCTCACTGGTTTCCCCCTCGTCTTTTTGCACTGCGCACTCATCCTGTCAGCCGCGTGAAAGGCTGTGAGGTGTTTGTAGCTGCAAGATAACAATTGTTCCCCTTCGTGTGGCAGAAAGCCCTCCGCATTACAGAAACATTCACAGGCTGGGCAGTTGAAAGAGCCGGCATTCTTTCAACTGATCCTCATTTGTAGGTAAGGTGTAGAGGCCACAGGTCTATTAACATACATGTTTTTTGCCTCATATTTTTGCTTATTATATGCATCTTTCCTTTGAAAGTGGCAGTTTGACAAACTGGGAATTTTAATAAGCATCAGTTGTCAATTTGTGATATATGTATCTCTGTGGCACTTCTCAATATAGACCTGGCTGCTCAGTGATGTTTCCTAATTTATAGTAAGAGACCCCCCTGGGCTCTGTCCTGTAGACACACAGGCAAATTGGAAACAGTAATTCAGGTGGGTAAGTGATGCATACATGAAATAGTGTGTCCACAGTATATAATACCTCCAGCATTGATTGCATTCCTGATTAGTTTTGCTTCGAACTCTCCCCGTGTGTTTAATATTTATGTTGCATATTGGTGCTCCCAACAACGATACTGGACAGATGCTCTTTTATCACTGCTCAAGCCAGTGAGCATATGATGCTGATTGTTTCACCCATGAGAGGAGAGAACTGAGGAATACAACTCAGCAAAATAATAGAAAGAGGAAGATGTGAGCTGCCTCTCCCAAGTCATTTCTGAAAGCAGCAGTTTCATATTCAGGTTTGGTCAGGTTTGCTCGGATACCTAAGGTTATATGATCATGAGGCTGAATGGAAAATCACTCAGATTTAGTCTGTTACATTTCATTTTTTAATTGAACAATTGGATGTAATTTAAACAAATGGAGGGAAAAAAAACTAATTGTGTTTTGAAATTTGACTCAGTCGGTACCACTCGGTTTTTTTTGTTGTTGAAGCATAGCAACAAGTGTTAATGCTGTGCATTGATCGATGATCGCTTTAATCTGCAAGGTGTTGTCTCTTTTCTTTCAAGGTTCTCAACTTTCAAAAATACAATTGGTTGTTTTTGCAGCATCTTAATGAAAAATTTTCAACATTTGAGTTGTTCTGAATTTAATGACTCTTTATGAGATAAGAATCGGTTTTATAGGCAAACTGCCAGGATGTGCATATTGTACGAGAAACAAAGATTGCATGTCAGTCACTTGGGTCCCAATGTCACAATTCATATTGACTCAACTCAACGATCAAATACAATTGTACATGCAATGCCCTCCTTAACAGTTTGTGATGTTTCCTACAAGATTTGTGAAATAGAATTTCAGCTCAAATGTTACTGATACGACATTCTTCACTGCCCTCTCATTGCTCCTTTACGCACTGCATAATTCAATTGACCTCGTTTTTGCAGATGGTGCAGACCTTTATTTTTCCTCTGCTTGTGCTTTTCATTTTTGACTGTCTGACCGACCAAACTCTCTGTCCATTACACATGAATTCGATGTTCACTGCAGAGTTACATCATATCACTTCTGCCCGTAGGGTGCAGGTGGAATTCTATGTCAACGAAAACACTTTCAAGGAGAGGCTGAAGCTTTTCTTCATCAAAAACCAAAGGTCAAGTAAGTACAGAAAACGGCTGTTTTCCTGTCTGCTATGATGCCGTCGGTTGGTATGGTGTGCAGCACATGAACAATTCTGTGTCAGAAATGGCCCTAGCTAATGCTGCATATCCATTTTCAGTCTCGGTGTGGGATTTTCATCCTTACATAAGATGCATCATTGTGAATTGCTGGGTTTTTGCACTATTGCTTGACAATGAGGTTCCCACTGTACAGAGACAAACCTAGACAACAGCAATTTGCCCAAAAGGGGATGAGATGGGCATAGTTGCATGTTAACACTTTTGACGGCATTGATTTCAATTTATTTGTTTTACCATCAACAGGTGTGTTGACAATGCCATGAAAAACAAGTATTTTTCATGGCATTGTCAGCATTCATGATTTGAATTGCAGAGGCACGGTTGCACTTTTTTCATCCGACTCACAGTGTCAATCAACCTTCCCTGACATTAAAAACTGTATTATAAAAATGCTACAAGTGGCTGCAGGCATCAGGTTGACTTTTCATGTAACCATATCAGCATTGATGCTATGTTTTTGTGAGAAGAGGCCACGTCTCCTCAATTGAGGCGACATGTTGTGCTGATTAGCAAAGGGTAATACATTTAGCACCACCCTCTGGCTGTCTAGCATTCATACAGCTTTGTTTTCTCCATTTTCAAGCCATAGCTGTGAGAATGTGCCACTGTGGATTTAGATGTGCTTTAGGGCTTTTGCGACAGCTTTAGAGTTCTCAATTAAAGCGTCTGATTGAACAAACACGATGAGGCAGTCCTCGCTGACCCTCTAATGCAGAGATTTTGAGTGCATTTGTCGACAGTAACACCCTCACATAGCTACGATATTGGTTACAATGCTGGCCCAGAGAATTGGAGACGGCAGGCCTCAGCAGCCCAGTATCTGTGATGGTAGATGGGGAATAGGGCATTAGGTGGAGGCTGGTGAAGTTTATTTAACCGATGTGTTGCACTGCGGTTGTGCTCAGGTCTGAGAATCCGCCTGTTCAACTTCTCTCTGAAGATTCTTACCTGTGCCCTCTACATTGTGAGAGTCAGCCTGGATAATCCAAAGGAGATCAATGGCAATGTGTGGTAAGAGTCATTAAACAAACCTCTGCTAGATGCATCCACATTTTTGTCAACAAACACATTTATAAGTGAATGCAGATGATCGTATGCCTGATTTTTTATGCATTTGTTGGTCGTCATTAGTTTACTCCATCCTGGTAAAACAAGGAAGATGATGATTATCAACTGAACTGAATTACATAAGTGCCATGTTAGATCCAATGTAAAGATAGAGTAGTATTCAGACGTCTGCAAACACTCTCAGTTCTCTTGCAATTGTTGAAGGTATCGTTGGAACTGCGTAAAGATGTGAACAGTTCAGAGAGACAATCACCAAATCACAATATCCGATACATGTCTACATTTTTAATGTTGAGGTTGTTCAGCATAATTTAGGGTGGAATCCATGAGAATGTTTTGTGAGAATGCCCATCCCTAAAATCAGCACATCATCTGGATTTTGTATGCTATGTTCTCTTTACAGTACTGTTGTTCGGAACAACATTTCCACGAACGCAACGGAACAACCAGAGATCGACTGGTATGTTACGGTCGGCATTTAAAATGGTAAGGAGCTGTCAGGGTTTGAGATTTTCACCATGTTTCTTTGTCCTGTTTTACGACAGGGAGTTGATTTTCTGGGTCAACAGACGGGTTCCTGTATGGGCGATACAGGTGAGGACTCTCCTCCTACGCTGCTCCATCTTAAGTGCCCATAAATCAAATTCCACAACATAAACAGCGAAATGCAGTCATTCTTGGTGGTTCCGCAGCCACAGAGGCTCAAATCTGCTTAAGCGAGGTTGACTCTCCTCTCCCTCCTGCTCCAGGTGACAGTGGCCTTAATCAGTTTCCTTGAGACCATGCTCATCACATATCTCAGCTACAAGGTAAGGGAACAGGCAACCATGCCAGGTTTCATTTTGTTATTCTTGCTTATGTTTAATTGGCTGTCTGATTATGGTCCTACACAGCACTAGCAGCATCCAGCACCCAGTGATTGCATAAAAATCAAAGACAAAGAGCCAAGTTGTTTGCCACACTTCTTCTCTTTCTTCTGTTTTGAAACCAACAAGAACTACAATGTCTGATTAATGTGTCATTCAAATTGTAGCTTAAAAAAAATACGAATATTACTGAAATTATTTTTGATCAATTAATTGTTTCCCTTTGTTTTCATCTGTAGGGGAACATTTGGGAGCAGATCTTTCAGATGTCCTTCATACTGGAGATGATAAATTCTGTGCCATTTATAATCACAGTGAGTAATGAAATACCCGATTTGATCTTCAAGCCCAGCAAGCGTTATATTAGAGCAGGCACCATCAAGTATGGAGCAGGCTGAGGTCACCGTTGAATTGGTTCTAGTTAATTTAATCCTACAAATCAATCTAAATGCTCTGATACTGTGCCAGTCAACTGACAGATTTTTTTCCATGCTTTCGTTCCTCAGATCTTTTGGCCTCCACTGAGAAACATATTTGTCCCTGTATTTCTCAACTGCTGGCTTGCCAAAGGTGCCCTGGAGAATATGATTGTGAGTGTTTCTGTGACCATCGCATCATACATACAGTTAGCATCTTAAAGACAAGTGAAACTGAAATGTTTGTCAACTTCAATGGCATCCACTGGCAGAATGTGTGTTCTCACGGTGGCTCAGATGAAACCATGATCGGATTAGCCGTTGGCCGCTAGGGCAGTGGCAGATGGTAATATTATGAGCCAAGTAGATCAGCAAGTGCCGAATGAAATATGTAAGACAGTCTGGAGAGGTGGAAGATTAGACTAATTAAATGCTAGTAATCAATACCCCTGCAATGCAACTCTTTTTTTCACTGTTAATTTGAAAAGTTGTTCCAATATACTTTTTATGATGCAATAGCACAGCTTTAACCTTTACAGTGTATTTTCAAACAGCTTTGCATCACAGAGCTCTCACCTAAGTTTTGTTGGACTTGCGAAGTGACAATAAAGACCATGGAGGCTGTACTTGCTCTGGCGGTGATTGGTAATCATCAAGTCTTATTCTTAACGGCGAAGGCACAATTTGTAAAAATACCAACATGAGTTTCATTCAATGAGGGGAGCTCGATTTTTAGCCACCAACTTTGAAAAACATTAAGGATGTCCTAACATGACCTCTACTTATAATGAATTGCCATGTTTAATGATGGCCAGCAGGGACATTTTGACTCGTTTGCATCCTATCTGCCATTAGGATGAAGAAGCGTTCAGTTGATAGCGTTTCTATTGCCAATCAATACAGCCTCTTATTTATTTGCCTCCAGAATGATTTCCATCGTGCCATTCAGAGGACTCACTCTGCTATGTTTAACCAAGTGTTCATCCTTATCTGCACCTTACTGTGTCTGGTTTTCACTGGGTGAGTGAACCCCCCTGCTCTACCTGTCCGCCATAGAAATGTGTCATTGGCATCTTACTAATATAGTGTCATATTATTTCAGACTCATCACAAAATTCCGATCTGTTGTGGAATTTAAATGAAATACCCCATGAAATACCCCAGTTTGTCCTTTTTAACAGTATATGAGACCAATAGGATGGCAACCCCTTTTTGTTGTATTTGCCTTTAGACAGCATCAATTCACCAGACAATTCCATTCCCCAATGCAGCTGGGCAATAAATTGTCACAGACTGTAAATCCCCTCTGGAGGGCTCTCCATTGATGTAATGATCCAATAAAATTGTTTGAATATCGTTGACTCACAGCCGTCATTCTCCTTCATTTCAACAATCCATTGATATCATCTGTCATTGTCATACCTGGGCATTCTCAGTCTTGTCAATGCATCAGTCTGAACTTGGCTTGATCCATCCAAATATCCATTTTAATTACAAGAATTCTTTAACTTAATCAATAAAAACAACATGGGCACTGAGCTGAGACTTCCAGAGCAATAACTAGGGTCAATACATGTGATTGATTCTGATCAGGAGCCAAAATTATATTGATCCCAGCAACCCTTTGACCCCGTGCAGTTTTAGTATGTTGCATTGATATACTGAAGTAATGAGGCAGCCTGTTAACAGTAACACAGTTGATTCATTACCATTGTGGGTCACGCTTTGTCTCTCTACAGAGCTTGTGGAATCCAGCATCTCGAGCGGGCGGGAAAGAACCTGTCCCTGTTTGATTCATTCTACTTCTGTATCGTCACTTTCTCCACGGTTGGCTATGGCGACGTCACGCCACAGATTTGGCCGTCTCAGCTGCTGGTGGTCATACTCATCTGTGTTGCCCTGGTGGTGCTACCACTACAGGTACAGGTTTTAGCCACGTCTCCCTCATGGTCAGCTGGACTGTTTCTTTGGAACTGATTTACCACAAGGTTGTTGTAATTGTGGAGGACTGTGATATACTTGAAATTTCTGATGTTAGAAACTGTTGTATAATTTTTGAGAATTGTTCATAATGAGAAATCAGGTCACCAAATGAAGGAAAACACAGCATGGCTGATCCACGCATTTCAGCAGTTGGTGAAGATCACAATCATGTGCAACATGTTGTGGAAGAATTATGTTTTTAATCCCTGCAGAGGAATCATCAATGGTCATTAGAGATGACTCAATTACAGTAACTGTCATTTTTCCAGCACTTTTGCTGTTTCTGTTGCATCACTGTTACTAGCATCTATATTTACTGTGCTCTAAGTCGTGGTTGTTGTCAGTTTGAAGAGCTTGCATACCTGTGGATGGAGAGCCAAAAACTAGGTGGGAACTACAGCCGCCACCGCGCACAGACGGAGAAGCATGTGGTGTTGTGTGTGAGCTCACTGAAGATTGACCTGCTGATGGATTTCCTCAATGAGTTCTATGCTCATCCCAGGCTGCAGGTACACTGGAATCAATGTTCCCACTAATTTTTCACGTGTCCGAGCAAACTCACAAACTCCCTGCGCAGCTCTTACTCCACATCGCATCTCTTACCCCCGCCGCACCGTTAGCCGCGCACTGCAAAAGTGGGAGCCGTGCGCGATTGCACAAGCGCTCAGTTTAGAAAGAACATTGATTGGAGCCTATCAGAAACCATCAGTGATCAAGTTGTTGTGCTTCAGTAGCAAAAAGGTGACAGGAAAGCCTTGTCTGACACCATATTTTTATGATTGGCTGCTCAATTAAACGTTTTCATGAAGCAATCATTCATCAGCATCATTACACATGTGCCGTCTGATTGATGTTGGAAAATGCATGAAGGTGCAATCAAGCTTGTCTCCTGATTAAAAAAATGCAAAAGCCACTTGTGTCCCTGTGTCACAGGACTACTATGTGGTGATCCTGTGTCCAACAGAGGTAGACATCCAGGTTCGGCGTATCCTTCAGATCCCCTTGTGGTCCCAGAGAGTCATCTACCTTCAGGGCTCGGCCCTCAAAGACCAGGACCTGATGAGGGCCAAGTGAGTTTTGAATTCAAAATTGACTTAGATGTCTGATTTTGTGCGGACACACCCTTCCCCCTCACCACTTTGTCTTTCTTACCAATGCTGTGTCATTGGTTAGTCAGTTCATTTCACCCCTCATTTCATTTTCTTTCACATGTGCAGTGGACAGAAAGCTGGTCAGCAACCGTGTTAATTGTGTGTTCAAGAAATAAGACCCAACATAGCTCATTTTAATTAGTTTAAAGCTTGCCAATGCATTAAAATGTAAATGTGAAGTGTATGTCTTTTGATTTACAAATGAGGGAGCTAGAGAGCTATCTACCAGACTCCTCCAACTCTCCTAAGTAGTGTTAATGGATTGGATTTTCTGCATATTGATGATACACTCACATCAAAGGAGGTATTTTGCAGCTTTTTATACTGATCCCCTCCCAAACGGGTGTGATATTCCTGTCTTGCCCTCAGAGCTGCTGCCATCATGCATTCCGGTTTAATAATTAAAACCACAGTGGTTGGTATGCTTTTGAATTCAATGTTTAAATATTTTAGCCTCGTAATCTTAATTCATTTGTCAGTTTTACAAAATGTCTTGGTTCGTGCCATACATGTATGATAAATGATTGCACCAAAAATCTCTCATGAGTTTCTCGCTCCCGCAATGATGTTTTTTAAGCCAGAACGTGATGGATTTTTAGGTTCCTTGGACACTGATGGATGGGTGAAAATTCCCTCAACCTCGAATCTCACAATTAATGGATGTGCTCCTCTTTTTCTGTCTCGTCCTTAGAATGGATGATGCAGAGGCTTGCTTTATCCTCAGCAGCCGAAACGAGGCTGACCGAACTGCAGCTGTGAGTCCCACCAAAAAACATTTCCCGTAGCAATAAAACAAGCTTGTCGCAATCACTCAGCATGTGTCCAGTGCAGGGAGCCTGTGTGTGAGATTGCCCACTGAGCAATTTCACGTGACTTTCTGGTCCGCATTCAAATTAGCTAAAGTATAGGGACATTCCAAAGTAGTGCAGTGATACTACACAAAATGTCATTGCACACTGTGGACAAGGTTACATTTCTGAGGCATGCTTCAGAAAACTCAGATTGCTATTGCAGCCAAATGGCCAGAAAAATATATTTTGCCAAAGTATCTCCATTATCTCCTCACCTAGGATCACCAGACAATTTTGAGGGCCTGGGCTGCAAAGGACTTTGCTCCAAACTGCCCTCTGTATGTACAAATCCTAAAACCTGAGAATAAATTCCACGTCAAATTTGCTGGTAAGTTTTATATAGTCTGTCCATGTTTGATTTCTCACATTAACCTCTCCACTGTGTTTACCAGACCATGTGGTATGTGAGGAGGAGTTCAAGTATGCCATGTTGGCATTAAACTGCGTCAGCCCGGCCACGTCAACGCTGGTAACACTCCTTGTCCACACCTCCAGAGGACAGTGAGTACACGTGTTGTTTGTTTGCTGTGCTCAGATGAGCGTAATCAATAGTCTATGAGTCCAACCTCAACTGCATTCAGTAACCTATAAATGGTGTCCTGATAGCCTCCTCACTTTATTGTTGTGTTCTAATGGTATCTTGTAAATCCAGGCAGAAGACAACAAGCCCTGGTGACATATTAATAACATTATATATGGCGACCAATCTTTGGCAGAATATCACCTTTTGGCCCCTGTCCATTAGAATTTATTGTAACTGAATCATTTGGATCACAGCTGTAGTTATAGGAGTGAGAAATATCTTTGAAATTAAAATACCCTGCCAAAATCTGAGTACCCTGTTAAGGTTTATAGATTTCCACAACAAAGTGCCCAAGGACAGCCCCACCCTCAGATGTCACGGTAGATAAAGCAAAATTATGACTGATATACTTTCAGTAGAATATAAACAGTACAGGTATGTTTACAAGTGATCATCCGTAACGTTGCAGATGCATGACATGGCTATCAAAATAAGTACTCACCGGATGAGTTAGCAAGCAATGCAGTGAGGTAGTTAAGGGATGGACCCATTCATCCTCACAACATACCGAAAGGAGTCTTTAAAGCTGTAAATTACTACAACTACATGGTGCATGTAAATGGCTAACTGTGATTTATAAACTCATGAAGCAGCTACTCTGGCGATGCCGTTTCAGGGAGGGACAGATGTCCCCTGAGCAATGGCAGAGGACATATGGGCGCTGCTCTGGAAACGAGGTCTACCATATTCGTTTGTGTGACAGCAAGTTTTTTGGGGAGTATGATGGAAAGAGCTTCACGTACGCCTCATTCCATGCCCATAAGAAGTTAGTGATACTATTTACTGCCTTCACAAGGTCACAGTCGTCACTGTTTCCAGAAAGAGGAGATGTACTAGCCCATCTTAAATTCCAGGTACGGTGTCTGTCTGATTGGCGTGAAGAGGGAGGACAACAAGAGCATCCTGCTAAATCCTGGCCCCCGCCACATCATGGCGGCTGCTGACACCTGCTACTACATCAACATCACCAAGGAGGAAAACTCTGCTTTCATATTCAAGCAAGAGGAGAAGCACAACAAGGGCCTCCCTGTTGCTGGCATCTACGACGCCCCCTCCAGGCTACCCGTACAGAGCATCATTGCCAGCATGGGTGAGACCGTGAGACGTTTGGGAAATAATCAGGTGTTAGAAATCCATTTTCTCATTGTTTTAAGAGCTGCCATGTAAGAGGCGAGGATGACTTTTTATTGAAAAAGTAACACTTTTGGTGGCTGTGTTGGCGATGCCTTCACTGACCACCATGGATGATGTCTTACATGTGTTGTTGTCCTCCTTGCCTGACACTGTGTCGTGCCTTTTCTTTCACCTGTGAAAGTTGATCAGACAACTTCATTTGGTAAGTGAAGGCATGATGCGTCACTTTGTTTCTTTCACATGTCCTGTCAGAACAACAACTTTGATTTATTATATTTCATTAACCGTAGAAAACTGTGATTTGATTTATTTTTTCTTTATTTATTCATTCACACTTAATTTTCAGACTCAATTCATTTCATTTTTGCAAAGCAGCATTTCCTTGTGTTCAATCATGTTTACCAAGTACATACATACATACATACATACACAGCTATGATTGCTGTTTGGCAAAGATAAACCATTGACAGTTTTGCCATTTGTATGTCTGTGTGTGTGTGCATGCCTGTGTATATTTTTTATATGGCACTACAAGGGTGAAGCAACACTTTTTCTCGTCAAGGTAAAAAGGCTGCGATGATTCAGAACATAAATGTATCTTTAGAAAAAAATCCACAGATGCACTGAAATCACTGAATGGACCACATCTCAGAAAGCGAGAAGTGATCTATAGACAGAACATAAGGCACACATCCCTCATCCGGAGCTAATCAATGCAATTAAGGGAATCCTGAAAGACTTCAGCCTCCAAATAGCTTGACAGCATGTTGGAATGCAGATCTCCAATTCTGGCATATCAAACTTAGGAATCTCCCACTCTTCCTTGCAGGCACCGTGGCCATAGACCTCCAGAACCCTGACCCTCCCGAGGACAGCAGCAAACTGACCTTGCCCACAGAAAATGGCGCCAGCAGCCGTAGGCCGAGTATCGCACCTGTCCTGGAGATCGCTGACTCCTCAGCCATTCTGCCTTGCGACCTCCTCAGCGATCAATCAGAGGACGAGACGAACCAATCAGATGAGGAGGGCTCTGTCAGTTCAGAGTAAGCATTTACCAAACAGTGCTTTCAAATTGTTATGAATATGAAAAGCTTCTTATCCAAGTGCAGTTGGTACCGCTTTATCAAGTCTATACATAGAAAACTGCATGTAATTGGATTGAATATTTACACTGATGTATTCCACAGGAAGCAATTTGACATGTCTCCAAAATGGGATCAAAATAACACATCCATTTTGTCAGTACAAGCAAACAACATTGCACCCTCCAGCAATGGCGTGTCACCTCCTCTTCCTGTGTCTGAGCGTGTGGGGGAAAGATGGATGGAGTTGGAGTGGCTCTATAATCTGTGTTATGATGCCATAAAGGACAGGCAGACATGGCTGTGATGAATGTACGGGGTGTGTCGGAGTTGAGCGCTCTGCTCTGGAGCGAAGGTGATGTACACGCTCCACATAAAGCCAGTGACAGCTGTTCAAGAAAGATCCTTCACTCTCTTGCTCTCTTCCAACGGCCAACGGAACAGCATCTGGCGTTCGGCTTGAGGAGGCCGACATGGCCACTGTGATGTTAGTTTGGTCTCCCCTGATTGGGGGAAGGAAAGGAAAGGCAGCTGGGATCGAAAAACTCACAGTCCCACACTGCCATCGTGTGGTAAATGCGACGTACTCGGTTTGGGGTATTACCTGTTGACAACTGAATGGAGGAAAACAAATTGTCGATATTTACTTAGAGCATAAATTGAGCCTTATATTCCAGGGCCAGTTACCGATTGAGCGGCTGCATCACAATGTTGATGTGATGTGATGTCAATAATGATTTGAATGCCCCAGAAACCTGACTTTGTTTGTTCCTTTGGTCCAGTTTTGTCAAGGGCTATCCTCCCAACTCACCCTATATCGGCAGTTCTCCAACTTTGTGTCACCTGCTGCCACAAAAAGCTCCTTTCTGTTGCCTTCGCCTAGATAAGGTGAATCCATACAAGTCTAATCCAATCCACACACGACACCAGACGTTAGAATCAATAGGGTGTCCTCACTATTGAATCATCTTGTCTCCATCCAGCATTGTGACCACAACAAGTGTGAGGATGCCAAGGCATACGGATTCAAGAATAAGCTGATTATTGTGTCAGCTGAAACAGCAGGGAACGGCCTCTACAACTTCATTGTGCCCCTCAGAGCGTATTATCGACCCAGAAAAGACCTCAACCCTATCATTCTGCTGCTAGACTACCCGTAAGAGACACTCAGTCTTCACCATAAATTAGAGGAGAGTTTTATGTGTCTGTTGTTTTTTCCTACTACTGGCAGAACACCTTTGTCTCAAAGCATTTATTTCTGCTGTAGTCCTAATATTAAGATCAATATAAAAACAAATATCTGAAAGATATCAATTGTTTGTCAGACTAGTTAATGTTTTGCAACTGATAATGCTTCAGCAAGTTGGATTAATGCATCAAATGCTCAAGCAACCTCACTGAAAAGAATCTTAGTGAGTGACAAGCTTACAAACAACTTTTTATTGGATTTGCTATCTGACAAACAGTTATCAGGCTGACTGCAGAGCAAATAAGTATGCACGGATAATAATTTGCTGGTAAATTAAGTTCAGGGAGAGTAAATCAAGTAGATATTATGTGCCTGTGTTGCAGTTTGGATTTTAAGAGCTGGTGTAGAAATGCATTAATGGATTTGTAACGCCGTCATAGCTATTATTTGACACATTTCAGTTAAGACGCTAGGACACAAAATCAATTAATTATGCCTGTGGATGAAAATGCATAATCCTTTCCATCATTCATTAAGAGAGGCTGGCTCTGCTCAGAGTTAATTGTGTTGACTTGAGTGTGTTCCATCTCAGAAATATATACAATATATGGAGATAATCGTTGATGCTAACACATGATGTTCCCTGTCACCTGCAGGCCTGATAACCACTTCTTAGAGGCCATTTGCTGCTTTCCAATGGTTTACTTCATGACGGGCACAATTGATAAGTATGTGGGTGGAGAAACATGAGATGCCTGCCTCCTGTGCTCACTTTGAATTTGATAGGATTAGAGTTCTCAAAATCAGTTTTGGTGGAATGAGAAAAATCTGTGCAGCTGCTGTGTAGCTTCAGGATTCATGTAAAATCTCTGTACAAATTAGAAAAGGGAAAAATAAGATACCATATTGTATTTTGTACACAAATTAACACTCACTGTTTTGCAGAACCGTGCAAATGACATGCTGTAAGAGCCACAAACTGCTGTTTTTTTTATTGTCTTTTTGTGTTGTTTTTTCCACTGTTACAGTTTGGACAATCTGCTGCAGTGTGGAATTATTTATGCTGACAACTTGGTGGTTGTGGACAAAGAAAGCACCATGAGCGCTGAGGAGGACTACATGGCAGATGCCAAGACCATCGTCAATGTGCAGACTATGTTCAGGTAACGAGAGAGACAGCACAGAGGCCCACAGAGGACACTAGAATCAAAACAAAGGAATATTTATTAGCGTCTTGCTGGTTCTTACCCCCCCTGCAGCTCTGAAATATTTAATCTTGTTGCTTTCTCACTCTCTCCCTCTCTCAAACCTTTTCCATCTCCCAAACACAGACTCTTCCCCAGTCTCAGCATCATTACTGAACTCACACACCCATCCAACATGAGGTTCATGCAGTTCAGAGCCAAGGACTGCTACTCGCTCGCTTTATCCAAACTGGAGAAGGTGGGCCACATTATTCTGTCTTATCAGAATGTCCTGGTTTCTACAACCGCCTGTTTACATTTTTCATTTGCTCCTGCAACC
>OMPJ01046662.1:0-11987 GCA_900312935.1 Carapus acus | reverse complement strand
CTCTCTCCTTCTCTCCTCTCCTCCTCTCCTCTCCTCTCCTCTCCTCTCCTCTCCTCTCCTCTCCTCTCATCTCCTCTCCTCACTTTTGCTGTCCTCTACCCTCCTCCCCTCTTTTTCCTCCACCATTCAAACAAAGGGATGAATAAACAACACCTCTGTGAGTGGAGGAGAAGATCCCTTCATCCTCCAGATGGCCACACACACCTGCATCAGCCACAGGGCTTAGAAAGGGAGGACGGAGGGAGAAAGAGAGAGAGAGAGAGAGAGAGAGAGAGAGATTTGGTAAAACTTTGTTTTTACAGTGAGGTGGTCAAAGGTCAGAGAGCTCCGCGGGGGAGTGAGCGGCTGTTTACACCTCGACAAGAATAAATAAACAAACAAATAATGCGAATATCACAAATATGATGCAGTCAGAGAAACAGATGGAAGAGAGAGAGACACAACCAACCTCACCACATGGTGTGTGTGTGTGTGTGTGAGTGTGTGGTGGGGGTGTTGGGGTCATAGAGGACCTAAAGACAAAAGCGTGGCCTTAGGCCCAGTGCCCCCAGGGTCACACACACACACACACACACACCACCTGCTGTGGGCTCAGGCCCCCGTGTGGCCTAATGGAGACAGATCGTCCAAGCAGACGTCCAAACCAGAAACTAGAGACATTTACAGCCCCAATCAGGGACACCCACTATCCACTCTGATGCAACAGCGCCCCCACAGGCAGCAAGGGACACTGCAGCCACCGCTGTCGGACACACACTGGCAAGCAAACATGAGAAAATACAACATGCATGATGAAATAGATCATATGGCAACGTGTTCAGCGCGCACGCACACACACACACACACACACCACACATGTACACACACACAGAGTAACACACAGATGCGCACACACACACAAAGTAAAAGGTCATGACACAGTGGGACAATCCATCATGGCTTAATCAGGTGTGGTGTGTGTGTTTTTGTGTGTGTGTATGTGTGTGTGTGTGTGTGTGTGTGTGTGTGTGTGTGTGGACACGAGCATTTGTGTGAAGTTCCTGAGCACATATTAATATTTGCATTGATATATTTGCTCATCTTCAGGCAAAAGGGTGCACACAAATTTATGTGTGTGTGTGTGTGTGTCTGTGTGTGTGCGTGTGTGTGTGAGACACTCAGGCGAGTGCCGGGTCACAAGGATCGTGGAGGAACAAAAGCAGGGAGCAGCTTCCAGCTGCCGGGCCAAAAGTCCCCCCCAGAGCCTCCCTTTGTCAATGGGAACGTGCCAGCGTACACACACACACATACACACACACACACACACACACACAGTTCAATGTTTGTGGTCATGTCTGGTTCTTGAGAAGTCAAAGCAGGGGAAAGGACACATGGGGACAGACGGAGAGACACACACACACAGACACAGACACACACACACACACACACACACACACACACTCAAACACACGCACACGCACACACACGTTCTCAGTACTCAGTACACACAGTGAGATCCTCCGCCTGACGTCTGTTTCTGTGGTTTTCCTGTATAACACTCTCCATCAGGGGGCGTTGGGCACAGGACAGCGCTGCCAGAACCATCCTGCCACCTGAGGGGGGCGCTGTTGCTCAGCAGGTGCTGCAGGCTCGGGGGGAGACGAGGGAGGAGGAGAGACAGGGAGGGAGAGAGGAGAGAGAGAGAGAGGAAGACAGAGTTAGAGAGACGGGAGAGGGAGAGAGAGATGTGGGATAACCCGACCATAACAATCTATCCGTTACAGCGCGTATCTGACGACACCCAACCTGACCGATGGATCTCGGTAATGCGCAAATACCGAGGGGGCGTGGCCCTGAGGTGAGACACGCCCCCGGAAGTGAAGAGACCTGATTTCATCTATATGACACCACAGTAACGGTGCCACCGTACCGTGACTCTCCGTATTTTTGGCCGCCAAGACTACACAAAACTCGAAACTGGAGGTACAGTGTGTAGTTTGTTTCATGTCGGTGTGAATATGTAATTGTGTACTGACAGATGAGCTCCGCCCGCGAAGTATGAATCGAATCAGTTCAACCGTAACATCGCTGTCGCTATCGTTCGATGAGGGAGGTTTGCGCCTTCATCGTGTATTTTCCGTAGGAATAAACGAAGTTTAGCTAAAACTACGCAATTTGCTTTGTCTTTGAAGACGTTTCGACTTTCGCAACTTCCAACCTTCGTGCTTTGCGTGATGATTGGCTCGCGACGGTCCGTCCCCCCGTGTGTGGGACATGTGATTGGATGGTGCTGTGCTCGCAACACCAACACTCAAAAGATGGATGACATATTTTTGAACCTATGCCACAGTATTTGTGTCCAGCACTACATAGAGTGAACTTTGAAGTCTCAATGTGAATGCGTGGGAGATTGGAGAGGTGAAGTGTTACTCTCTTTTGGAAGAACTGCAGCTGGTGTTGTGTCTTTGTGGGTGAGGTATGAGGACCAAGTGGCAAAGCTACTTGACTCATCATGAAAGTGAAACATTATTTGTGTTACACTGTGTTGTTTTCCCTGATTTCACCTGAAATATGCAAACTATGGTAATGGTAGTTTGACTCTGCAGAGTTTCCTCTCTGTGATTGTTTGTAATCAAATGTGAATCCTGCAGGATCTTATTCCTCTCGACGCCTCTCCGCTATTCTTCCAGAGCAGCCATGTTCCTGTATCTCCTCGGCCTGATGCTCCTCTGGTACTTCTACCGCTGGTGCAGAGAAATCCAGAGAGTCTCCAACAAGGGGGACAAACACGTTTACATCACTGGCTGTGACTCCGGCTTTGGGAATCTCCTGGCCAGACACCTGGATAAGCTGGGTTTCCGCGTGATAGCGGGCTGCTACAGCGAGAAGGGTGAAGACGAGCTGAGGAAGAGCTGCTCAGACAGACTGACCACCATCCAGCTGGACGTCACCGACCACCAGAGCGTCAGCAGAGTGGCCGCACATATTGGCGCTCAGGTGGGAGAGAAGGGTGAGTGTCCTGGAATAGGGTTCAGGTGGTGATATCGTATTCAGATATCGTATTCATGACCCCTGTCAAGTAACCAGATTCTCTGGTGTACTAGCTTTGTTTAAAGATTGGTATCCAGGATCGCTCATGCTAGAATGTGTAGGAAGATCTCCCATCAAACTGCCAAACAACCTTTAGCTTAGCCGCGTCAGTGGATGCGGTTTAGCCATCGAGTAGTCCAACCCGACTCTAACATGTTACGTGGCTCTGCGGTCCCCTCTTGTCCGTGCCACGTCAGGGCTGTGGGCTGTCGTGAACAACGCTGGCATCTCCGTCCCATCCGGTCCCACCGACTGGCTCACCGCGGACGACTACAAGCCCATGTTGGCCGTCAACCTGTTGGGGGTGATCGACGTGACCCTGAGCATCCTCCCTCTCATCAAGAAGGCCAGAGGCCGAGTGGTGAACGTGGCCAGCGTCTTCGGGCGGATCAGTCCAGTGGGTGGACCCTACTGTGTGTCCAAGTACGGGGTGGAGTCCTTCAACGACAGCCTGCGGTGAGATGGAGGTTCTTTTTCAAACCTATGAGTGTATTTTCTGGTTATGGTCCTCTACTATCATAAATGAAACGGAAATAGTTAAAGTTCTGCGTCCTTTCCCTGCGGCTTGGGTTTGGGGACCAGTGCTCCAGAACACTGACAGATATTGCGTGTTGCAGAATAAACATGGCGGCGTTCGGGGTGAAGGTCTTGTGCATTGAGCCTGGCTTCTTCAAGACTGCTGTGTCGGATACAACCATTTTAGCAAAGAACCTGAGGACCCTGTGGGACAGACTGCCTCAGGATGTGAAGGACGATTATGGACCCGATTTCCTCCAAAGAGGTAAGCTTGTGTGTCTTTGATTGATATTTAACAAATTAGATAGTTTTGTCCATGTTGCACCGGGCTGCAGCTTTTAGTTTGAAACGGACCCTCCTGTGTCTGTCAGGTATCCACAAAATGGAGGAAATGTTTAGCGGCCTGACGGACCCCGACCTGATGAAGGTGGTGGGTGTGATGGAACACGCGGTCTCCGCCACTCATCCACGCACCAGATACTCTCCCGGCTGGGACGCCAAATTCTTCTGGCTGCCTCTGTCCTACATGCCAACCTGCATCTCTGACTGGATTTTCCGCAAAGACGCCGTCAAACTGAAAGTGTCCGAATCATAACTGGTCTGCGTCGTTGAAATAGTGTCCAAACAAGCAAAAATTCTCCTAGCTACACCTGTAGACTTAAATTGACCTCACAATCTCCATTTCAGCCACAATCGTATCATTCAGTATTATTCAGACATCTTCCCTCAGTATCTGACCTCAGCCTGAGCAGCAGTGTGTAATTGTGATGACGAAATGGACTAAGGTGGGGTCTGGGAGTTGATTGTTTAATGGATGTTATCACGCCGGTTGTCGTAACATCCCATGAATGTGAAACGAGCAACCCTGGTACGGGCCAAACACATTTTCCTGAAATGTGCCTGGACATTCGACTGAGCGAAAAGTCTAATGGCTTCTCAGGGCATTACTTATATATACTTGGCGTATATACCTTTGAATGCACAACCTTGCAATACCTGGACTCTTCCACAGGTGTGATCATTTTTAACCACAATCAAAATAATTGAAAATATTGAGAATTTTCTCAAAATGAATGAAAACAAATATAAAAAAAATATTACCCAATGTCACAAACACGTTAAATGAGGAATTCCTGGAATATGAATATATTGCAATTTTTCTATATAAAATTCTTGAAGAATAACAATAACATTTAATTTTATAGATGCATTTTTTATGTAACATTTGATAACATTTTTGATCCCACGTGTGCATCCAAGGGTTCAACACTGCAGGTCTCTTGGATTGAAAATGATATTTAATAATGTTCAACATTTCAGTGTGAGGCAGGTGGTAAGTTAGTTTCACACCTGGTACTTGATTTTATATACTCTAGTGTGTAGACACTGCTGTGATGAATGTAATCTCTGAATTTCAGTCAAAACAGTGGAAGCACTGAGCATCCCTGCTGTGTCCTTTTATACTTAAGTATAAAGCATTCCTACCTGCCATTACATGTCAGACCCTCTTTGTATACAGTCAGAGGATGGACATTCTCTCTCTCCATCTGTCCCGGTGCAAGGAGTCTGTCCCTGGAGGACCTCTCTTTTTTCCAGTCAGCCTGAGAACCAGCAAAAGGACATGAAGAAACTTCTCCCAAGGGAAAGCTGGAAAAACGCCAGCAGCTTGGTATGTGCCGAGTTGTGCGTGCAGATCGAGGCCTGATCTCCCTGCAGTTCCTTGCTAAATCTTCCCTCCAGGCCTTAAACTGATGTTAACTTTGAGCGCCACGTGCCCACACCACAGTCCCGCTGCAGTGTGCTTCATTTGTTGGAGAGATAGCTGCACCCACGTAGGAGAATATAGGTGTAACCAAACAGAAACTGTTGGCTTGGTTAGAGTAAAGGTTGGTCAGTAATCCTACTGATATGAACATTAATAGATTAATGAGATTGTAAATAACTTGAATGACATTTTTTTCCCACATAAAAGTTTTAGCCGTGACAAAACTTATCAAACAATTAAAGTGAAAGGTAAATGTTGGGCACAATTCTCACTGGAGAGGCTCGTAGATTGAGATCTGTTCACTGCACAGTATGTGATGTTATGTTGTCGTGTTTACTCCCACACTATGGTCGATGGCCAGCAGATGGCGCCCTCGTCCGATACATAGTTATGCACTTGAACGATTTACGTTAAAGCAGGTCCGACGATAACTTACTACACCCGGAAATTGAGGAGTAAGACACTGTGAGTTTAAACTGTCTCTCGTCGACACAGTCTCAGTTTCCACGACCAAGCGGGAAAATCAGCTGCCATCGGAGGACCGCCATTTCCAAGTAAATTTGTCGGCTTCTGTATTCTGTATCCAGTATTCTGTAAAGCTTCTCTCACGTGTTGGGAACCTTTCTATGGATGCTGTGGATATGCCGCATTTGCAGAAATATATGAAATAACCTTGACATTGATGTTGATAAAACGTAAATACGTGCGTGGACGCAGTTGCTGCTCGGTCAGGAATGAAGTGTGTATATCGGGCAGGTCCAGTCATGTGTTTTCACTCCGCGACTGGACTCACAGGTGTGGTTTCTTTATGTGAATGTTTTTAAAGAAATATGTAAAGCTTCTTGAGTGATGTTTTTGTTGTTTTCATAGAGATTCACGGATGTTTAGACCACCACGTGTATGTGCAATCAACGTTAGTTTGACAAGTAAATTGAATTAGTAAAAGGTCGGATTGCTGGTTATGGTTTATATTTCACAAGTGATATTTTACGGAACATTTTCAGTCTTTACACCTCTATGAAAACAGTCACTGCCCTTGCGAGAGGGTTTTCCATGACATTTTTGTTTGTTTGTTTCGAGAATGTATTTCGTTTTAAGTTGTTTGCTTGGACCATTTTTGGATGACCATTCACATCAAACTTTGTGTGTGTGTGTGTGTGTGTGTGTGTGTGTGTGTGCGTCATTACAAAGGGTAAATGAACATCATCATGAAAAACAGGCAATCAATTTTCAGTCGCTGTGATTGGCTGCGCTCACCTGGGGGGCGTGGTTTGCGAAAGGCTCGGGTAGTCTGAAATGACTGATGACATTGTTAGACAGATAGTGAGGGATGAGGTGACGCGGGATGGGGGAGAGAGGAGATGGGGAAGAGTGGTTGGGGGTATAGGAGGAAGAGGAGGAGGAGAGGGATGGAGGAGTTTTGGGGAGAGGTGGAGAAAAAAATACAAGATAGATAAAATGGCTAAACACGGCACAATAAAGCACATTAAGATGAACGTGTTGCAGGTCCAAATATCTGGAATAATGTTTACTTTCTACAGCACTCGGTCCCAGTTGCTTTTGCTTGTTACCCTCAGTTAAATCATGCAAAAATGAGAAGTCAGAGGTTCACCTCCTCTGCGGAGGCTTCTGGATACCAGAAAGAATTCGATATTGTGGGAAAGCGCAGAGCGTTTTGTTTGCGCTCTCAGAGACCGTTGGAATCAGTCAGACAAAGCAAACTATTCAAGATATACGACAGGTCAGAAGAAGCATGTTGTCAAACACTGTCTGAGTGGGTGTGGAGAGGTGTCGCTCCTATAAGGACAACAGCGTCATCTAGTGTTGAAACCAGGAAGTGTAAATCGGTCAAGCCCAAGTTTTGTGTGTGGGCCATACCACATTGAGTTGTTATGTATTTTCTATTTTTTCCCGTAAACGTTCTGCCTTGGATTTTAGCCAACTAACAATCCAAATGATTAAATCAAGACCAAAACAGATGCCTGAAAATATTTTTCTCTCCCCTCCAGAACAGCCATGTTCCTGTATCTCCTGGGCCTGGTACTTCTCTGGTACTTGTACCGCTGGTGCAGAGAAACCCAGAGAGTCTCCAACAAGGGGGACAAACACGTTTACATCACCGGCTGCGACTCCGGCTTTGGGAATCTCCTGGCCAGACACCTGGATAAGCTGGGTTTCCGCGTGATAGCGGGCTGCTATGGGGAGAAGGGCGAAGACGAGCTGAGGAAGAGCTGCTCCGATAGGATGACCACCGTCCGGCTGGACGTCACCGACCACCAGAGTGTCAGCAGAGTGGCCGCACACATTGGCGCTCAGGTGGGAGAGAAGGGTGAGTGTCCTGGGTCACATCAGGTGATCCTCGTGGGCTGACTTGGCATTTTTGAACAGAGAACGATACACAGAGAACTTGTGAATTTCCCTTATCACACCGGAGGTTCTCTTTATTCGTGCTGTTTCAGGGCTGTGGGCTGTCGTGAACAACGCCGGCGTCTCCGTCCCATCCGGTCCCACCGACTGGCTCACCGTGGACGACTACAAGCCCGTGTTGGCCGTCAACCTGCTGGGGGTGATCGACGTGACCCTGAGCGTCCTCCCTCTCATCAAGAAGGCCCAAGGCCGAGTGGTGAATGTGGCCAGCGTCTTCGGGCGGGTCAGTCCAATGGGTGGACCCTACTGTGTGTCCAAGTACGGGGTGGAATCCTTCAACGACAGCTTGCGGTGAGGCAGAGGGTATTTTTCAGATCTCTGTGCGTATTTGTCGGATATGGTCCTCTGGGACACTGACATATTGTGTGTTGTAGCATCAACATGGCGCCGTTCGGGGTGAAGGTGTTGTGCATCGAGCCTGGTTTCTTCAAGACTAACGTGACGGATACACAAACGTTCGGGAAAAACCTTAAGCGGCTGTGGAGCCGATTATCTGAGGAGGTGAAAGACACTTATGGAGATGATTTTGTGGAGAACGGTACGTTGCTATGTCAATTTACACTGCAAGCAGGTTCAATGTAAGTGTGTTTGATTATCTCACACATGACTAACAAGAAAAGAAAACCTGAAAAAACCTTTGCACTGTTTTCGACAATCATTTCTTTAGTTTGTTTTTAATTTTTTAGATTATATTTGCTTACTGATATTGATTTATACCATAGATACTGTTGCAATAAGGTCAAATTTGGGGAGAATCTCCTGCTAATTCTTGAAATCCTCTCATTGTTTCTGTCAGCTCTCGCAAATGTAAACAAAATGATGCCCCTGTTGGTGGACACGGACCTGATGAAGGTGGTGGGCTGTATGGAACACGCCATCTCCGCCCTCCATCCTCGCACGAGGTACTCGGCAGGATGGGACGCCAAGCTCTTCTGGCTGCCCCTGTCCTACTTGCCGACCCGCATCTTGGACTGGATTCTCCTCAAGACGTCCATGTCCATGTGAGGAACTCTGCCCTCAGAGGACTTTGGCGGAGGGGTCGATCTCATTTTCAGCCATCGATGGATCTTTTAACGCAGAATTGTTTACGAAATACAAACACAGTTTTTTCTTTGCAATGGGTGAAAGTTGATGGTGCAGTCCTGTTCATTGGAGTATGGGGGTGGGGGGCAGTGTTGTTGTGAATGTGTGTCATATAAGTTGTTGAGTGTCTTGCACAATGACGGGCTTGTGAAAGATTTGGACCTTGGTCTTTCCACCTCACGTCTCAGGGGCAAAGCCACATGGATTTCACTCGGAGGTCCGACCGAGGAGGGATCCGATCGTTTAAGTGACTCTATTGATTCCCTGAGGAGGACATAACCCATGCTGGGTAGAAATGGTACGTTTCATTGTAAGCCGTGGTACAACGTGTTTATGATACTGTCAGTTTACCTCTGGCTTCATCCAGATCAGAATAAACTCAATGCAGCATCAGAATCCCTGTTGAATTTTACCTCCTCCTGTACATGCGTAACGGTCCAGCAATTGAGTCACTTTCGATTACAACTTAACAAAACATGCTGACAACAACTGACGTTTGTGCAAAAAAAGCAATTTACCGCACTCTCATATAGTGTGTGTGACACTTGGCCATACTTAGTGTGAGTGTTGCTTCCTCTCAGTGACCTGAGTTGTCTTCTCTCTACTAGATAAAAAGGTCATCTGACTCAAAAATGAAGCAACTTCATGCTGACAGTAATTTTTGGATTATTGTCAATGACCATCATAGCGATTTAGCAATTTACATCTTACATTCCATTTTAAAGGAAATATTTAGCTGAAATACGCCTGTGTGTTTGTGTGTGGTGAATGTGCTCTAATTCACAGAAATCCGTTTTTCAACTCAGGTGTCAACTGGTAATCTATTAATATATTTTTCAGAGGTAAGAATTTACACAAGTAGGCCATTGAATTCTTTTCCTGACAAAGAATCCTTGCTTTTTGGATTTGTGTGGGGTTTTTTTTTGTCCACTTAGTCCACATTCATGTACAATACTGACTTCCACACTGTTCTGTTTGTATGAAAAATCTTGCTGCAATGAAACTTACCTTACAACATATCTTCTACATTCTACTTGCTTTTACTTCATACTTTGGGATGTGGACACTCATGTGTCATTGATGGAGGTGAAGTGTTGGTGTGCACTTCATGTCCACTAGGAGGAGAGCAAGAGCCACGAGAAACCCTCAGAGAGGGTGGAAAGAGCGTGGAAATCCCACATCAGCCTTAAATGACAGAATGAATTTAATTTTTATTTTCTGGAACAGAATTAATTGCAGTCGTTCACAGACCATTAGGGTCACGTAAGACTTTTTGTATTTCTCTCGTGTAACGAATCTGCTGTGAGATGGTCCAAGTCAGACTGCAGGGAGGGCCCTGAATCTGCTCTGATGTTTATTTGTGGTTCACAAAAAAAAAATGCTTAGACACGAAATCCAGGTTTGACAAAATGATGGAGATTTATCCTTAATTAACCTCCATATCTGTTGGATTCTGTGTTTCAGGTGGAGCTGGCACACGCGGTCTAGCCTGTGCTGCAATAATCGCAGCTATCTTGGCAATCATCCGGCACATCACAGACTCCTACAAAGTCGACTCCTTCCACCAGAAGCACGTCTTCATCACGGGCTGTGACAGCGGCTTTGGGAATCTGCTGGCCCTCCAGCTGGATAGAAGAGGATTCGGCGTAATAGCCGCGTGTCTCACGGCGGAAGGTGCGAGGGATCTGACGTCGGCGGCCTCCCCCAGACTCCGAACCCTCCTGCTCAATGTTACGGACAGCAGCAGCATCAGGAGGGCGGTGGAGTGTGTGAGCGCAGAGGTCGGAGAGCGAGGTGAGCTGGGCGGACGGCGGCGGGTACGGGACAGATAGGGTGCCAGTCAGAGTGAAGCACTGGAGAGAGATAAAGCAAAACCTGGACCACCACATCCTCCTCCTACTGACCACATCTGACAGAGCCTCCTCACGCTGATGGGTCGCAGTTTAATAGCTGTTTTGAGGGTGGAAGTCGGGCTTTATCCAGTCTATAAATACGACAAGACGCTCATACAAGACATGTAGACTTGAGGATTACTGAACTTGTTTAACGTGCATTTTATTCGAACTCTCCTTCAGCGTTTACACACACTCACGCAACGCAGACAGACACTGGAGAGGCCCAATCGTGCAGAGATTTACACTCCCGTGTGTCTCACCGTATCCCCTCGTCCTCAGATATCCAACGCGACCCCGCATTGTTTCTGTGTTAGCCTGTAAGCAAAGCTGCAGGTCCTGAACTGGCCTGGAGGCTTAATATTTAACCGCTGCTCCGTGCCAACAAAGGGCTGCAACAACAACAACAACAACCAGGAGCCAGGAACGGGAGGTTTGGGCAGCGGCTGAGTCCCACACTCCTCATGCAATGGGCGCAGCAGAGCGTAGCAGCTTTTGCCTGATGTTTGCGGGGGGGTTTTTTCACTCAGTGTGCATAGATGTGCTGCTGCAAGGCAGGACAGGAGGGTGTTTTTACCCCTGGTTATATATACTGTGTGAGTTACACATACAGATATTTTAAAAGTGTCTAGAAAAATCACATATGGATAGATTGATTGATTAATTGACTGATTGACTGATTGATTAATGACAGACAGACAGCGAGGGAGGGAAGGAAGCAGAGAGGGATGGATGAATGGATGGAGGGATAGATAGATAGATAGATAGTGAGGGAGGGAAGGAAGGAAGGAAGGAAGGAAGGAAGGAAGGAAGGAAGGAAGAAGAGAGGGACGGACGGATGGATGGATGATGGATGGATGGATAGATGATGGATAGATGGATAGATGGATAGATAGATAGATAGATAGATAGATAGATAGATAGATAGATAGGGAGGGAGAGAGGGATGGATGGATGGATGGATGGATGGGTAGATAGATAGATAGACAGACAGCGAGGAAGGGAAGGAGGGACAGAGGGACGGACGGATAGATAGATAGATAGATAGATCGATCCCTGTGGAGCCTGAGGTCTGGTGTGTTGGCTGCAGGTCTGTGGGGCCTGGTGAATAACGCCGGGAGGTCCGTGCCCATCGGTCCAAACGACTGGATGCAGCTGGAGGATTTCTCCAAAGTTCTGGACGTGAACCTCACGGGCGTCATCGACGTGACCCTGCAATTTCTGCCGCTGCTGAA
>OMPJ01046656.1:3238-14321 GCA_900312935.1 Carapus acus | reverse complement strand
CTACTATCAGCCTCTGGACAAACAGACCAGTCTTATCTTGAACTGCACACTAGGAGAAGAAAAACATGGTGGAGGAGAGGACCGCTAGTGGTGTGTACTGACCTCCCCGGTGGTTAACAGTCTTGACATTGAAGGTGAACTTTATCGCGGAAGGACAAAAGAGTCCAAATTCCAACATTGCTAAAAAAAAAACACCAAAAAAGGGGCTGACACTTGTCAAAAAATTAAAAGGCCACAAGCAAAGGAATGTAACACTTATGAACGCATAATCATTTTAACAAAGTGAAACCACCATGGGAAAAGTTTAGGAGACAAGGCCACCATTGATGCATCACCATAGGACCACTTATGCCTGCATAGGTGGTGCATCTTTATAGTGATGACAATAAAGATTCCTAATAAATGTTGTTTCTTATATCTAGTGGACTTTCAAGATGTTGGAGTATTCACCACTGTGAGACAAAGATCAACATACTTCTTCTAACAAGAAGAGGCAGATTTGGCAAATCAGGGTCAGAATCGAATTCAGTATGAAAATATCCATATGAAAAAACTACCCTGCACTTGATACAGAAGAACTGGAAATTGCACTTTAATGCCTGTAACGCACCCCTTGGTTTTGGCTGGCCCCAGGTACAAAAAATAGGAAGAAAAAACAGGACCTCGCGAGTGTTTAAAAAATATTCACAGACAGTTATAAATTGTAGGTATTTCACAGCATATCAGTTGTCAGTTATTTCACTTCCCATAAGCAAAACAGTTGAATAAAGCACTGGCAATTTTTCTTAAACCTCGTTGAAAGCGGTTGATTGGTGAGATATCGGGAGTTGAGATTTGCAGAACGACCACCAGGAGTTAATAAATAAATTAATTTCTTTGTTATTGTGGGGGAGGCTGCTCCCCTGCAGCTGATGCACTGACGAGACAGCCTGCGCATCGGCTAACGCTGTTAGCCGTCTGTGGCTGCTAGCTCTCAGCTAGCATCTATGCCCATTCAGCACGACTTGCTTAATATCTATAGGTATCTCGGCATAAGTATACCCAGCGAGCAAGTGTGGCGCACAGCAAACGCTACCGACTGCGACAACGCGTTTGCCGTTTTGTTCGTTAGCATCACCTGTCAGGTCCCAAGTGACAGCCAGACGAGACAGCCAGCTAGCCTGACACCTTGCAGTTAGCACGCTAGGCTTGTTAGCCTTGGCTAGCTTAGCCCCGGACGATGCTGCGTTCAGAGTCCGCCGCAGGTCCACTCACCTAAAAGAGAGCGGAGGTGCTTGAGCCGGGTCAGAACGTCCTTCTTTGGGTCCAGAACTTTCTGTGTAGATTTCTTGACGTCTCCATGGCCCCTTCGAGTGAACATTCCGCTGTCAAATGCGACCGAGGGGAACCTGAAATCACCTGCGTTGAACCATACACGATGCCTCCTGTGTGCCTGTCACTTTCCTCACCAGCCCTCTATGCTTGCTGGGTAAACATCGCCCCGGCGGCCGCTGCTGGCTGTGTAAACACGGAAGCCTGGCGAAGAGGAGCGGTCAGGTGATGGGACAACGCCTCCCTGTTTGGAACGTTTGTCCTCGCATCCCGAACGGCCTCAGGCACGATTCAACGCGTCTCCACCACACGCGAGATCTACGTGGATTGTGTTGTCAACACTAAGACAAATATTGGTAACGAGTTGACGTTGTATGTGGCCTCGTTTTACCCACAGTTGTAACGGGGGTTGTTTGAAAGAGATCGGTGTGTGTGGGATGAACTCTGCTCTCTGTTACTGATGGAGTGAATTGAGTCAAAATTATCGAGGTATAATTCATAAAAATCCCCGTGTTGCAGAGATCGATCAAGGTCCAGTCGCTGTGGTCTACGAGTGAGGTCTCAAGCGCCATCTGGCGTTTCAAAATGAACACAACATTGGACGACAAATTCAGTCTCACTCCCAATGTAAACAGTGGTTGATCTGCGACACATGACTGGAGGCACAATAAATTATTTCCAATCTTTCAACGCATATTGTAGATTTTCAACACCTATTCATAACTCACAGCACCTTTCACTCATTCATAATTATGACACACACAAAATAGAAAGACAAAATATATTTATCTTGAATGTTTTAATATTCTGGGCAGAAAAACACTTTGTGTGTATGCTTAAGATGTTTTTATATTACACTTGCAGCACATTGTGAAATAACACTCCAATCATCATTTGTCTTATTTTTGACTGTCACACTAACATACACAGTAGTTTTACAATGTAGAATTTACATTGAGTATCCACGGGTCAGTTAAGAGCATATACATGAGATAATCACATTGCCTTGTATGGAGAACCCATTTTAGGGAGTAAACCAAGATATACTGCATCATATATTGTCTGGATTAAGGCTTTTATTTCTGCTTTTATGATCAATTTATCGATCTGCCCTCTACATGGACCATTTGCTGAGACACTTTTAGTCCACAATGCTCCAGCCATCACTCAGTCACCACTATCACTGCAGTTACTGTGTATTGTCTGTGTAGGCGTCCGATCAGCTCCACCAGATTCTACCCATCACAGCCTCTACTTCAACGGGTTATGGTTGCACTCTCACTTTTTAATTTCTGCAAATTGTAATTAACCTATACAATGAAAGTAAATACTGTTTACAGTAGATATATGTACCCGTCTGCATCCTTTCATCGTCCTTTTTACTCTTTTCTTTTATTGGGTGAGGTCAGCATATTTGCATAGTAAGTAGCTTCGCAGTTAAAGTAAATAGCACTCAACCAACCAAAATGTTTATCGAATTCTTTCTCATCACATGACACATTTATGTTGTGCACCCTTGCCGGGAGTTATGAACCGCATTGACCACAGGGTGGCGTCTAAGCCTCAGATTTTCCAACGCGAGGCCGCACTGCTGCAAAAATTACTCAGTTCCAGTGTGTTTCGGCCAACATAACACCCAAACACTCTGCGCTGGATTAATGCAGCAATGAATTATGAAAAATGAAAACTTAACAACATTTCCACCGTGTTTACATGACATTTATCAAAAGAGCTGGAGGAGCGCTTGTGAATGTTGGACCGGAAGACATGGGTGAGAGGAGTCTGCTTTGTCAGCAAAAAAAAAAAAAAAAAAAAGAAAAACATCAACCAGCCCCCACGTAGTGAACTCACACACACACACACACACACAAGCACATGCACATGCACACGCACAAGCACACACAGGCACACAGGCACAAGCACTGCTGAGAGAGCCGTTCTCTCTTTTTCAAGGTTCCCCACAATGGATGTCTTGAATGATAGGGGAGTGAACAGAGGGTGGCGAGCTCTGGGGGCCAAAGAAGAGGAGTGAAAGAGGAGTAAAACCAGCCTTTGCCCTGCGTTTTGGTATGACACTCATTATCTGAAGTGGGCCATTCTGAGAGAGGAGGAGTTGGCCTGTCTCAACAGATGTTGATTACACAAAACAGGACAGTTTGTAGGGATGTGTGAATAACACACAAGCTCTTTCTCTCTCCCTCACACACACACAAACACAAACACACAGAGCTATTGTTAGCACATTGTCATCTGTCTTAATTGACTGTAATCGTCATTCCCTCTTTGCAAACCTCTCCTTGTTGGTGAAGTGCATGTTATTCCTCATTACATCGAAACTGCGTGGTCCTAAAGCGATCGATCATCCTCATCAGCGCAACTTAACGTGTTCCTCATCTTCATGCCTGCACCTGTAACATTTCTACCCCCAGCTCGCCTTTCAGAGACCATTAAGCTTTATTGTCCTCGCCGTGGACCCGAGCTCTGCCTCCACATTGAAAAGGCGGCGTACGTGGCCAACCCTGACATTTATTTTTCAATGAGACCATTTCTCTGAAACTGGGCTTCTTAACCAGCATAATTTACAACGTCCAACACCAGCCTTGAATTTCCAATTGCTGCCTCGCTTGTGCTGAGCAAGGTGTGTCCCTCCATGACCAAATGGTGGCGCTGTAGCCCCACAAATGCCGAGTATCCTCTCCACAGCACAGACTGCAGGACTGATTCCAATCCAAGGTTTGAAAAGCACTTGTCTGCTCTAAATTGTTCTTATAAAGAGCTTGGAAATACTTGACTTTTCTCCTTATGTGGTTATGGTTTTCCTTTTTGTACAATTAAGTGCTATTAAAAGCTAATGTGTCCCGTTAAACCATATTAAGGTGTTGGGGTGGACAGAGGCACAAAGATCCATCTGCAAATTCTGAGTAAGAGCATTTTTGAAATCCATATCGGCCCGCTCAGAAGCGGAAGAATGAAAAGGGATCAAACGCGCACACACACACACACACACACACGCACACACACACAAAAAAAAACCCTGTCGACGACGTGGTTTTGTCCTCTTCTGTGTTCTGGCTGAGACCACACACAGCTGCTTTGGGGAGAGATGAGTGGAGCAATGAAAATGAGATGGACCGGACCCAGTTTGGATCTGCAGAAGACGTGCGGGCTCCATAAAGAGATGTTTGAAGAGATTTTTATCAGTTTATACTTCCCAGGCCGAGAACGAGCCTTTACAGGACAAATCGTTTACAGAAACATTTCTCCACATACAGCACATCTATTTCTCTCATTGTCTCTCATCTCATTGTCTCGCTATTGTGATTGAGTACATTCACGGTTGGATCCATTTAAATGTTTTAAACTAGGATCAAATGGAATAATAATAATTTAAAAAATGAAATAAAAAATCAGCTGCTATTGGGCGCCCACAGATTCTGCACAAATAGCAGCAACCTGAAATCACAGCTCCCACCAGGGGTCATCATGGTGCCCCCCACACCAAGGTTATTTAGCAATTAACATGCTCCAAACACTCGCCACGCAGCTGCACAGGCTGCCACTTTTATCCGCAAAACGCATCCTATTTCTCATCCAGCAAAGAAAAGAAAGACAGAGCGGAAGAAAACAAACTCCCTCAGCCATTATGTCACTCGTTTCATTCCCCGCTAACATTCATCTAAAGCTCTGTACATACACAAGCGGTTTCTAAAGCCGCGTTTGTAATGCACACTGCAGATTGGAGCGCATCTCGCCGCAGGTTAATGAGGGGGCACTCTGGAATAATTAAAATAAGAGCATTATAAGGCAGCGGTTTCACATCAGGCACTCGTGGCAACATCGCCCGTATTTAATTAAAAGTCCCAACGCTGACGCGGATTGTATCTGCTCAGGTAATCTGCTGTGAAATTAATAAGGAGGGAAGAATTAATCACTAATGTTGAACACAGAAAAGTCTTTTTGTGGAAGGCGTGACACGGGGCTCCGTCTGGGATGCCTGATCCAACGTTACCTTGAAAAAACGCTCCCACTCCCCACCTAACCCCCTCAACACCCAATCCGATTCCAATTTCACTCACGGTCTGACACGGTGGTGGCGAGCAACAGCACATTTAATTGAAATGCCAACAGCTTTTAATTGGATTCTCTTAAGATGTTAAAATTGCCAGCTGAATTAGCAGCTAGCTTAGCGACTAGCAGCTGTATTACAGCGGCCTCCTGTGTTTGAGGTAACGCCGCCGTCCGCAAGAAACTAACGCTCATTCTCTAAAATTTTTGGACAAATTGCTCCGTCTGCGGGCTCACGACTCAAAGACGCGGAGGAACAAATCTTTTTTTTATCCGCGCAAGCGGAGCTCGAGAGACAATGGAAACCTTGAGGGTTCTCCTGTTAGCAATGCGCCTGCTACTCTGACGTTTCTGCCAAGATCTCCATCGCGTTTGCTTTATCAAAATGGAGAGATATCACACCGCTATACCATGTGCTGCTCTTTGCCACGGTGTGCAGTTGCAGACGCACGCACACACAAACACAAACACACACACACACACCTATAGCAGCAGTGATGTAGTGGCTGCCACATATCCGTTGCAGTGGCACGTGAACCTGGCATTCATGATATCAGTTAGTTAAGCCGAAGGTGTCGGGATCAGATTCTGACACCTTCAGGTGGCGCGTGGGTGGAAGGCAGCGCCGCTTCCTTCGACCTGCTGAGGGTTGCGCTCTTCCAACCTCAGAGATTGAGATTTCAGATTTTTTTTTTCTTCATTTTTTTCATTTTTATCTCGCTCTTTCTAGGGCCGGCGTCGCCCTGCTGTGCTGTGTGAAACACATCTGTTGTTCTCCCACTGCTGCCTCCTCCACCTACATCCGTGACCCCTTCAAATAAGCCTGGAGTTCCTCCCTTTCACTGATTAGTTCACTGGCAGATAGAATGCCCGCGCGTGTACAGTGGCCAAGTGCCCCCTGTCACCCGCTTTTGGCTCTGCTTGTGTGTGTTTGTATCAGCAGGTGGCTGGCAAACTGTTCCGCGGTGATACTGAAACCATTATTTATACATAAAAGTGCTCGCTTCGCTTGGCGAAGCTGCATTTCCCAAGCTCGCCGGGGAATTTGCAAGGCTACACGACACCCTTGGTTAATTTATATCGTGTCGGTCCTATGAATACCAGGCCAGTTACCGCGGGCTGCGCTGCCAACGCGTCCCGTGCCGCCATTTATCTCCTGGAGGTGAGCACGGACGCTGGAGCTGTGAGGTCATTAGTAAGTTCCCTGTCGAAATTCACTTTCTTTGGCAAAATGTGCGCTTGTATCTGTGTGTGTGCAGGTCCGTGGCGACCAGCACGTGTTTGTTTGTTCATGGCGCGGCCGCTGGCCCCAAGCTGTAGCCGCAGGGGTGTGAAATAACAAGCACAAGAGGGATTTCACTCGCGCCTTTGCCGAGCCGCTGAGCGCTGTTTTTGTCCGGCGACGCTGCGTACGTCCCTGAAAAAACTCCCCCCCTCCCCTAACCGCCTTCGCCAACCCCCCATTTCGCTTCATCCAGAGCACAAAATCACTTTCAATTAACCCGTGTCGATTTACACACCGGGTTCCCACGGGGCCAGAGGAGGGATGTGCTTTTCTGCTTGTTTGGCATTTGTTTATCGTGGTTATCAATGGCACCTGGTGCTTCATCGCCAAGACAAACAGCGGCGTTTCTTTTTCGGGGGCGGGAGACGCACTTTGACAGGAAAATCAATGGTCGGGGTTCTTGCCAGCGCCTAATTAGTCGAGCGTTTGCACCGCCGGGGGCCTGCATCTCTTTGTCCGCGGCGTCGGCCGGGTGAGACACTGATAAAGTGCGGCAGAGGTGAGGCGTTTATGTGAAAGACACACTTGCACACCTGCTTTATGCTCAGGCAGCGGCACGGCCAACTTGATCCACTGTTTCCGCATCTTTTGGCAGGTGACGCTATCTGCGCCCCATCTGTGCTCCTGGACGTTGTCCTCTTTGTCAAAAACGTTCAAATTTCTGAAAGTTTACGCGTCAGGCCAACAGATAAGCGACAGGAGGACGCTCGCAATTAATCGCAGGTAATTATTAACGATAATTTACAGCAGATTCTCTCTCCTGGCCCCCTGCTGGCTGTGCCTAGTTAATGTTTACAGACTGCTTCCATTTCCCCTTTCACGCACACACACTCATACACGTATTTACATGCGCTAAGATGCTACACGGGTCACTTTTGCGTTTGTGGTGCATGACGCCTGCTTTAAAATGGCGGCAGGCATTTCTCTGAGTCTGAGGTTCTGGCGGGTCAGCGGACCGAGAGCAGATGGCGGAGTTTTAACTTGAGTACCGTGCAGGAGGCAGTTTCCTGAAATTGCTCTGACTGGATTGGTCTCTCCATAGAAATTCTAAACATTCAATAAAAAGAGAGAAGAGGGCAAGCAAAAAAGAGAGGAAAAAAAAGAAAAAAGTGTGAACCATCCGAGCCTATTTTAGAGCCCTCTGAGAATGACACTCGCGAATTTCCTCTTTGGACGAGGTGGCAGTACAAATGCAGATAGACGGAGGGGCGAATAAAAGGGCCTTCTTGTGACAAACTTTCAGTAAATGTCAGCCTTTCATGCGGCTGAGAAGACCTATTTCATATCTATTACAGCAGGAATTCTGTGTCCGATATTCCCGATTTCACTCCTCCCCGCGCGGCAAATCCTCTGCCAATCTTCCGCCCTTAAGAATCTCTGCCAACGCTGACGCCATTATTCCCCCTGCCTGCCTAGCTGCCTGGCTCCTCTCTCCCCCCCTTTTTCTGATGTGACAGAACAAACTGCGACCTATTAAGGATTACGGCTTTGAAAAGATCTTTGAAGCCGCTCAAGGTTCCTTTAAACTCGGGCCTGACAATATGGGCTGTGTGGCAGCAGATGCTGAATGGAGTGATTGCCAGTCCTCCTCGCCGAGGTCTGCTGCTGCACCACACGCAGACGTACACACACTCACACACAGACACACTCGCCGGCATGGCTGGAGGGGCTCGCACACACACACAGACACACATTCATGCACTCACGCTCTTGCTTATCCATGACTGTCATTGTAAACGTACTTAACCCTTAGATGCACACGTGGGGTCAAAAATGACCCCAGGAGTTGTTATTCCTCAAAATCTTAATAAAGAAAATTTGTAATATATTCATATTCAAGGTTTTCCTCATGAAACAAGTTTGTGACATTAGTAATATTTTTTTTATATTTATCTCTTCATTCATTTTGAGAAGATTCTCAATATTTTGAGAATTTAAATAAGGGTCAAAAATTACCCCACTCGTTGAATAGTATAGGTCAGGGGTCCGCAACCTGCGGCTCTGGAGCCGCATGCGGCTCTTGAGCGCCGCCCTTTTGGCTCCCTGGGGAATTTTCAAAAATGTGTGACAATGGATAAAAATGGGAAAAATGTAATTTTTTTGTTTCAATATGAATTTTTGAGGAGGAAAAATGTGACACAAAGATTCTTAACGTTTTCCAATGCTGTAAAAATGTTAAGAATAAATATTTGATTCATTAATAAGGCCTTTTTGCGGCTCAAGACAGGTTTGTTTTTTACTTTTTTGGTCCAATATGGCTGTTTCAACATTTTGGGTTGCCGACCCCTGGTATATGTATTGGTAGGTCATGCATCCAAAGGTTAAAAATGCAGATTTTTGCAGGTTCAGCGCCACCTGCCGACCGGGTGGCCTGTAATACAAACTCAGTGTGTGTTGAGCGCGATCTGTTTGCGTTTGGGGGACGCGTTAACGTCAGTGGCAAAGGTGGCGTCGGCGGTGTAGGTGGTGGAGGAGTGCCGAAATGTGAAGGACGTAGGTAAACATGGGAGGATGTGCGCCGCTTTGGGGAGCTGAAAATCAATAAGAGAGATAAAGTCCAAACCCACTTCACGGGTGCGTGCGCCAGAGTTTTGCGTGTTTCCTTAAAACACAATGTGTCTGTGTGGAAGCAGGTTATCTTACGGGGAATTAAAGGAGTTCAAGGCGTCTCGCTTTCTCAGATTGACACTGCTGAGAAACGCAAAGGGAATATTTCTCACTTTATCTTCTCATTAGCCTTCGACGCTGGTAGACCGTCTGACGGGGCTGGAATAATGCAGCATGGAGGCTAATGACAGTTAATGACAGGCTGGATACAAGCCGATCACGCCGATGCAAAGGGGTGGAAATACCACAATCAAGGCACAAGCTTGCCTTCGTTAATCTAATCACAGGGCTGAATGTGTCTTATCGTACCTGTCTCCCCTCCACGCACTGCCGTACCCTTCCCCTGAGCAAGCCCAGGACAGATTTGATACCCAATATTCAAAACCTTGCGATCTCATGAGACATTTATCGCCACAAATTTCACACGCTGATCCCATTTAGATATTCGACGCCGGCCCCCACCCCCCCACACCGCGTCTTGTCGTCTAGCTGTGCCGCGCCCCGGTTTAAGACGTCGCGGCAAGACAGACGCGGCTGATAGCTGGCGTGCGGAGGAGTGATGCCACGGGGCAGGCGGGGTGACGGGGTGACACAGACAAGTTCTCAGGGAGGTGCCACCTTAGAGCACATATTGATCTGCCACTGCATCTTATCCGAGTGACTGCAGAGTCCCATGCTCAGCACTTTCTTTCCCTCTCTCTCTCTCTCTCTCTGTCTCTCTCTCTCTGCCAGGCTGATGGCCTTTCTATTTCACTGAGTGCAGCCATAATCTCCTTGTGATGTAGTGGGAGCCCATCAGTGGGGGAAAATGGAGAGGGGGCACACGCAGCCTTGAAATTAATGGCTTAGAAATACTTGTCGCGAAAGAAAAAAAAAAAAACGTGAACAAATTTTATCCGGCTCTGTTTGACGTTTAGGTGTCTTTTGGGGGGTGTTAATTTGAACTCTGACATTCAGGTTGACCTCTGTCCTCCTATCACACCCTACACGCAACAAACTGAATGATTGACACTTTTGGAGTCATGGTAGGAGGGCTAAGTGGGGCGAGGCAGTGTGTAGATCAGCCAAACACACACACACACACACGTACACACACTAAAGGAGGAAAAGCTCTGGCGCAGATGAACGAGCTACGCAGCTTCCCTGGCTTTAACTTTGGCCCTACAAACGTTTGTTTTCCACTTTCTTGCAGGATGGTTTAAGGCGGATGTGGACTAAATCCCTCCTTCCTCACTCCTCCCCTCCCTCTCTCCTTCCCTCCCTCCCCACAGCCACCGCTGCCTCATTCGCACTCTGGTCAAATGGTGCATTGAGGAGTGCGGTGGCACCTGTTCGGGCAGCCCTGTGGAGCAGGACCGGTGGGGGGGGTGGACGTTGAGCGAAGGCTTTGTGGGCATCGGAGTCGAAACAAAGCTGTCAGCCAGGGTCTCATTCATCTTTGATGTTCATTGATGAGGAAACTGGTGGGCCTCCGCGGGGCATTGTTTCCCCTAAGTGGTGCCCATTGATAGCCAGAAAGCCACGTTTGTTTTTAGCCTCTGACGGGCGGAGCTCATTTTAAAGGGCTTAATGGTGCATTTAACCAGTCCAAAAACACGCTGGCGCTCACGGTGCTCTCCTTGCAGCACGGGCTCATGGCCGTCCTTCCCCTTCCCCGAATGGCCTATAAAGAATAATAAAATGCAAATCAAGTGCGGAAGGGAGATGCTAGCGCGTAACGCATGTGCGCCGTCCAATCCCGGGCTCGTGTTAAATGCTCACTGTGACAAATCACGCTTAACAAAAGGAGACCGTTTGACTGCTGCCCCGGCTACT